>CAUYSK010004325.1:0-64094 GCA_963575035.1 Avahi laniger | reverse complement strand
TAAATTAAGAGCTTAAACTTTTCATTACAGTTTGGATAAATTACTGAAAAATTCTAAACAAGGTATTGTCATGATCAGGTTTACATCTTTAAAATGTCACTCTGATATCAATGTGGAGGTTTGAAGGGAGTGTCCAGGACATTACAGAGAAGGCTACTGCAATATTCATCTGTAGATCACGTAAACCTTGGTTTTCATGTGGTCCAGTCTCTTTGTGATGTCATAGTCAAATACACACAACTTTTGCAGCCAAAAATATTTAATAACAATATAAGACTTTATTAAAGTTTCAATAACACTGTTAAAATCCTTTTTCTTCACCCATCTTTCTATTTCTCTCAAACCGTAGAACCGGATCCCAGATTTTCTTCCATCCTCAATTTGGGTGTGGACTTCAGGACTTTCCTTTCTCTACTCCTCCCCTTGCTTTCCTAGTAGTGTCCTTTCTCTTCACTACCTTTTCTCGTTCTCGATCCTATTTCTAGTTATTTCCAATCCTCAGTTCTTTTAACCCATTATCATTATGGACATAGTAGATGGTTCTTAAGTAAATCTTGCAAAAGGGAAGAGGACACATAGCAAATCCTCATACATAAATCATTTTTATCTTTTTAAACAGGAGAAATATGATTAGAGCTGATTTTAACATAGTGGTCATAGGGTTGGAGAAGAAGGGATGGATGTGAAATAATATTGGAAGTAGAGTGAAAGACATTGGGCCTGAGACGTGGAATGGAAGGAATTGGATATGGATGGAAAAAGAATGGAGGTTGTCTAGAAATATTCCCTGGGTTTCTGGCTTAGAAAAAAGGACAATTAGTGATACTATTCATTAAGCAAGAGACTACCACAGAAGAGTTCGGGGAATAAATAATGAACTCCACCTTATAAAGGTTCATTTTGAAGTGATTTAGGTTACCCAAGTGAAGCTCTCGAGAGGCAAATGGATTAATAAGACTGGTCCTTAAAAGAGGAGTAAATTTAAAATTTATCATTGTAAAGGTTGGACCAGAGAATAAGGCTCAGAGGTCTGAGGACAGAATGCCAGGTAAAGAATAAGATAGAGTTTTTTCAACATTATAACATTTTCTTCTAAAATTCTTATGGTTTCATGCCTTAGGTTTAAGTCTGTTATCCAGCATGAGTTGATTTTTGCAAGTGGTGAGAAGTGTGGATCCTGTTTCAGTCTTCTACATGTGGCTATCCAATTTTCCCAGAACCACTTATTGAATAAGGATTCTTTTCTCCCAATGTATGCTTTTGTCTCCTTTGTCAAAGATCATATGGCAATATGAAGATGGTTTTATATTTGGGTTCTCTGTTCTGATCTATTGGTCTAAGTCTCTGTTCTTGTGCCAGTACCATGCTGTTTTGGTTATCATAGTTTTACAGTATAGCTTGAAGTCTGGTAAATTGATGCCTTCCAATTTGTTCTTTTTGCTTAAGTTTGCTTAAGTTTAGCTATACAGGGTCTTCTTCATAGACATTGGCCTAGGCAAAGAATTTATGAAGAAGAGCCCCAAAGCAATCACAGCAACAACAAAAATAAATAAGTGGGACCTGATCAAATTAAAAAGCTTCTACACTGCCAAAGAAACAATCATTAGAGTGAATAGATAACCTATAGAATAGGAGAAAATATTTGTATTCTATACATCTGATAAAGGTCTGATAACTAGAATCTATAAAGAACTCAAGCAAATCAGCAAGAAAAAAATCAAACAACCCCAATAAAAAGTGGGCAAAAGACATGATCAGACTCTTTTCAAAAGAAGATAGACTAATGGCCAACAAATATATGAAAAAATGTTCAACATCTCTAATCATCAGGGAAATGCAAATCAAAACCACAATGAGATATCACTTAACTCCAGTGAGAATGGATTTTATCAAAAGTACCACAGCAACAAATATTGGTGTGGATGTGGAGAGATAGGAACACTCATACACTGCTGGTGGGACTGCAAACTAGTACAACCTCTATGGAAAGTAGTATGGAGATACCTCCAAGAACTAAAAGTAGAACTACCATTTGATCCCGCAATCCCACTACTGGATATTTACTCAAAGGAATAAAAGACATTCTATAAAAAATACATCTGCACTCAAATGTTTATAGCAGTACAAGTCACAGTTGCAAAGATATGGAAACAACCCAAGTACCCATCAACACATGAGTAGATTAATAAAATGTGATATATGTATACCATGGAGTACTACTCAGCCATAAAAAAATGGTGAATACCTCTTGTGTTATCCTGGATGGAGCTGGAGCCCATTCTTCTAAGTGAAATATCCCAAGAATGGAAAAACAAGCATCACATGTACTCACCATCAAATTGGTGCTAATTTATCAACACTTATGTGCACATATGGAAGTAACATTCATAGGAAATCAAGCAGCAACATGGCTGGAACTGGAGGCCATTATCTTAAGTGAAACAACTCAGACACAGAAAGAGAAATACAGCATGTTCTCACAAGTGGGAGCTAAATAATGCATATACATGGAGGCAGAGTGTGGAATGGTGGACAATGGAAACTTGGAGGGGTTGTGCATTGGGAGAGGGTGGATGAGGTGCTTGGTGGGTACAATGTGCATTGCTCCAGTGATGGATGCACTGAAGGCACTGACTTCATTACCATGCAGTATATTAATATAAGTGTAGCAAAATTGTACTTGAACCCCAAGAATATATGAAAATAAAAAATAAAGGAAAACAAAGAATAAGATAGAAAAAAAGTCACATTCAAAAAGCTGCAAAAATTAGAACAGAGAAGTAGAAGGAAAATAAGCAGGTGAAAGAGAAAAATATTTTATGCAGTAATGCTAAGTATTACAGAGAAGTTAAAAAACATGAACTGAGAACTGGAAGTAGCTGGAAGTAAGCTCAGAATTGTTCTTTGCATTTGAACCTATTAAGAGCCATTTCAACAGAGATAAGGACTGAAGGTAGATAGGGACAGGAATAGCCTTGACTGTAAGGGAAAGAAATTGAGTTGAGATGGGGATCTAGAAGGAGGCTGCCCTTAGGTCCCAGGAAAGATCCCTCACAGGCTGTGAGAATGACCAAGTTTTTTTCAAGAGAATAAAAAGGAGGGTCTCATCTTAAGGGACAAATAGGTTTAAGATACAGTGGATAGATGAAATGCTTGAATGAACACAGGAATTTATTTACAGTGGAATAAGTGTTCTAGATGGCACTAGAAAGAATTTAGTATAGTTATCCAGCCACATGTGATAGCCTATGATGTGCTAGGAACTATGGGGTGATGGGGAAAGAAGATATTGTTCCTGTCTCCAAGAAACTAATTTAGTTAACGATTTAGTAAGAGCTTACTATGTGCTGGGAGACACTGTTCTAGGCACTGAGAATACAGTTGTGGGTACAAAACAAAGTCCAGACCCTCACAGAGATTGTGTTTCAGTGGCAGCAGATATGCAAAACAAGAGATTCTTAAATTATTTAAAGGGCTACAATAGTTGCCCCGCCCCATGAATTGACAATTTTTTTTCATTTTTAAGCCCTGTAAGGGAAGCAAAAATGAAGGGGATTGGCAATTCTATGGGGTGCAGCAGCAAGGAGGAGACAGGTGGTAGGTGGTTCTCCTTTGCAGAGAAGAGGATGATGATTGAGATGAGTCTTGAAGGGAGAGTGGATTTCACCAGGCAGAGCACGCAGGGAAAGGCAGAACGGGAAGGAGGAGGAGCAATGTGAGCAAAAACCAGGAGGTTGGCAGGGAAATCGGGTGGGAATGGGAAGATGAGTCATAGAAAAGGAAACAGAGAGTAATGTGAGGATGAGGATGTGAGAGGCCAGATGATGGCAGGAGCGTGTGTTTTGGGTAGAGGCCAAGGATGGCAGGAATGAAGAGCTCTGTGGATTAGGTGGCCTCAAAGTTCTGAAAGATTCAGGCTTAGAGTATTATTTGTCCTGGCACAAAGAGAGTCACTGGCAGAATGCTACAGTCTGTGGCTCACCCCAGTCAATGGCTTGGTCAGGGACCCAGAACAGATGCCTGGGGACAGCACTTTGTGTCTCTGTTGAGCTTGGTCCAGCATGGCTGGAAGGACAGAGATGAAGTGAGATCTCAGGCCCGTGGAAGCCTATGGGGAGTGAGAGATTTCACTGGGTCTCACGGGTGCATAGTCATGTGAAGATGTCTAGGCAGACACTCCCACAGGGCCGTCCATATCATCCTCAGTGGGGCAGTCTCCTTTCCCTGTGGAGTCCATTTCTTGTCCAAAATGAAGAGGGTCAGAATCAATGAAGTCTTAGCCCCATTTTTAGCTCTGAAATTCTAAGAATCTGCTAGTGAGCAAAAGTTCTTGAGATAAAGAAATGTACTTTCCTCACTTTTATTTTTCTAATTTTACTTCAGAACAACTCCTTTCTCAGGGGGTAAAAAAAACCTTTCAGTAAAGGGCTCACCCCATAATAGAAGTGAAATCAATATGAAGTTAATTGATTCACTTAATCATGACAGGAAATTTTTATTCTTCACATTAAAAGTTAACTAGTCATTATAAGTTCCATGTGCAAATAATACAAACTTGATTTGCATTATAATTTTTTTCTCCTTATGTTTTACTTTGGTTGCCTGACTACAAATGCTTCCAAGTTTTTACTCATTATGACTTTTCAGCTGGAAAATCAGCATGTGAATTAACCTGCATCTGAAGATCTGGGTCCTAAAAGCAGGAGGTTTGGAGATAAATAAATATCATTTTTATAAAGGTATTTAAATTTAAGAATATTCATTGCCATGAATTATATCATTATTTTGTTCAGATAAATATTAGTGTACCAACAGAAAACTTGAGAGATGATAAAATGACTAGTAAACTGATTGTTTAAATTTATCTACATATGCGTTCTAAATCTTTCAGTTTGGGAAGAATGTCTCCCTATTATTTTCTCTTATTTATATCAGTGACTTTTTAGTTGGTTTTCCCCTTCTATATTTCTTGCATCCCTTTGACCCAACGTGATTTTCCTTTCATTAATATTTACTGTTTCTCCTATTGACAGCCTGCTGTGATTTTGTTCATGTGCTCTTCACTCCTTTGTGGATGATACATGTACTGACCAAAAATGAACTCAAATTCTGATTCATGGAGGACCTCTGGACACTGTCCTCTCATGGAAAACTCAACTGCCACCCCTTGATTGCACTGCCATTTGTCATTATCTTTTGTTTACAGTCTCTGTGCCAGTTTTCAATCCAGGTGACAGCACTTCTGTCGAAATCCATTTGTATTAATTTTTCAAATCAAGTTTCGCAAGGCACTGGATCAAATGTATGACAGAGGTCCAGGAATGTGACATCTACATGTTCTCTTCAACCAGTGATTTTGTAATTAGAATCTTTAAAAGTAGGGATGGCGTGGGTGGGAGGAGATAAGTTTCACTGGCGCGATCTGCCCGCGCTGTCAAACCACCTGGAGAAAACTCCCGTGTGGAAGTGTTGACGCAGGCACAGGTTTTATACTGATGATACGCTGTGGGATTTGTAATGGAACTGCAATGCCAGCTGCTTCTCACATTCCTCTGACCATATCGTCTAATGAAGCGGCCCCTTTTTCAGCAGTGCCAGCCAGGAATCTTTGAGTCATTTTTGATCCTCTTTTATCCCTTGATCAACATTTGATCTACAGGATGAAGTCAGGTTGTGAGAGTCCATCAGATTCTTTCACTTACGCTCTGTCTCCCTCTCTCTTCTTCATATACTCGGTTATTAACACTCTCGTAGTCCCGAACTCATTTCTACCCAGCTGTACCTCCACAAGGCTTTAGTCCTTGGTAAGAGATAGTCACTCAGCTGTTTCAGGTTGTATTAAAGTCAGCTGGTCAAGTCGACCCTGGTGCTGTGGGCACAGGGCTCATTACTCAGGCACTTCATGTTCTAAATGAAGTTGCTCTGAAGTGTTGGCTTCTATTGTCTCTCATCCTCGAGTAGGCTGAGAGCAAACACAGCTATCTGGAATTCATTGCCTTTTTATTTATTTTTTTTAAGGCTGGAGACATTTAATCTCACAGATTTTGCGTGTGGCGGTTGAGGTAAAATGGCGAGAAGAAAGAGAAATTGTGAAGCTCTTGTCTGTTCTCTGGGAGCACCTTCATTTTAATATTTCTGCAGAGTCTTGTACTATTTTAAAACAAAGACAGTTCCAGCATAGCTCCTAAATTCTGCCTTTTTTTTTTTTTGCAAATACTTTGATTAAAAAAACATACTGACAATATATGTTTTTAAGTGATAATATTCACCCTCTTATATATATTAAAATGTGTCTCTCCTTCTCCAGTGAGATTAGCCGCTGGTTTTTAACTGTGCCTCATTTTCTAAAGTGTCTTGCTGTTCTCTGACTGTATGAACTTTGCACTAGGCAGCCTTCTCAAATCTCTGTACCAAAAATGAATTTTATAATACTTGACCTTTTAATCTAGCGAATCAGATCCTTCTGTAATTAAATTAAATTTTCCATAGGATGAACCAACTATCAAATGTCATCCTTATCTTGAGCAGCAGAGGCCGATGCAGAAACATCAGATACCGTAGACAAGAAAGAGTCAAAACAGATCATTAACACCAGACTAAATGCCTTTAAACCGTTTTACAATGTCTTCATGCTTAACTGTTGAAAATAAGCTGTCAAAAACTATGTTGCTGTCTGTTCAAAGAATACAAAGTAATATACTAAGTACATTTGCTTTGAAGAATGTTGGAGAAGCTCTGGAAAAGATTAACAATTTAGGATGGACATAAGAGTGCTGGAGTGAATGGAATTGCTGTTTTGGAGACAAGAAACACTAAATGTAGACATGCTATATTATGCTTATAATGTTTCCCTTTGCTAATAAAATGTAATGGAAAACAAGAAAAAACCAATTAGAATATACGAAATGAAAATAAACATTAGAAGATATGGAGACATGATCTAAACTGCCATTAAACACTAAGATATATTTTAAAGCTGTCTTAACACTTTAAAATGCATTTATATTTATAATTAAAAGTTCTTTCAAAACCCATGAATAATAAATAAGTGACACTCAATCATAATTATCCATTTTTATCAAAAATAAGTGCTGTCTTATTTTACGCTCCAAAAGAAATTCAAACGGATCTAATAAAACCAGCAAGACATCTGAATACAATTTGCTACATTTTATCATCTTCATGATCTGTTTTCTGAGTAATCAAGCTGCTTGGGACTATTTGCTGCAGGAAGATACATATGTTCTTCTGTGGGATCAGGAAGGAGCCAATGATGTCCTGTTTCTATGAATAGTAAAGGAAAGAGATGTATAGAAAGCACCTAACAACAGGCATGGTGCCTAGGTACTCAATAAATGCCTTTCCCATTAAACGAACCAATTCAGCCAAAGTGTGATCAGGTACCATTTTTCACATAGGACGACTGGTCTGACATCTACAACTTAAGATGTTTGTCTACCTGGATGAGTATCCTCTGCTTCAATGTTTAAGAGAGCATAGACATGTTCCAGTAAACAAATGCAGGTGGTGGTTACTATTTCTCTCTAAAGACAAGAATGTGATAGATTGGAGAGGCTTTTATAGTTAAGTAGACCTGTTTTCTCATCCAGTTCCATTGAAGACATGTGGCTTCAGATCTCTCTGAACTTCAGATCTCTCATCTGAAATATGAGAATGATACCACCTACTTCACAGGGTTGTTGTGGGCATCAAATGAAATCACCACGTTTGTAAAATGTGTATCGAATTGGCCAGTTGATAGCAGGTGGTCACTAAATATCTTTGAACAGATTAAATGTCGTTTTTCCTTTCCTTTGAGGGAGAGAGTTGGCAAGAGCTAGGGAGAGTGTCAAGGTACTAGCAGAGCAGGCGGGAGCCACAGTACACGGACGACACACAACTGTGGGCAGCGAAGCCTGGGGCAGTGAGGGGGGGGCAGCCCAGATCCCACTCTACACCTACCATAAGTTCGGGTTAAATTAATCTCAAATTAGTTCCTGGTGAGCCTGCCTTGTTGCTATAGAGTGTCCAGAGAGTACCACTTAGTGGTGTTCAAACAGTGGCGTAAGTGTCAGGATCACCCGGGGAACTCGGTAAGAATACAAAGGCCCAGGCCCTTTCCCTCTTCTACCAGTTAGGCCTTCTGTGTTCTTTATTAGCTGTTTGGGCGAGTCTATATTTTTTAACATTTGTGAACCCCTGGTACAGGTAATGCAGTTGCAGCAGACATGGATGAGGTCCCTCCTCTGGCTCTAGCCACATTTGGAATAGAGTTCCAGTGTGATCTGCGGTATTCTAACAGCAATGTCTTTCACTCCTGCCTCAGGTCTCTTTCAACGCCAGACTGTACCAGAGTGAGTTTCGGTAGGATTATGCTTGGCCAATGGGGAATATAAACCAGTGGGTCAATACTCCCTATCCGTCCTCAAGCAGACAATTGTGGGAGGCATTCTGTGGACTTCCTAGGAGGTCTCGATGGAATAATTCACCATTCTCCATAGCAGCAATCTCAAAAACATACTCTAATATTGGATTTTCTCCTTTATCCATCCCACACTTCCTGCAAACTTGCTCCTATTTCCTGGAATCATCTCCCAAATGAACGCTTGCACACAAGCTCTTACTTCAGGTGCTACTTTTGGGACACCTCAAGCTAAGGCAATAATGTCATGGCTGAAAACATGGCTGGGAGAGAGCAGGACATCCAGTTTCCACTGGGAACCTCCTATCTCATGCAATTCAGTAAGAGAGTGAATTAAAAATGAATAATACTCAGAAGGGCATGGAGGTTTTTGTTCAGAAATGTTTCCACACCATGGAAAATGGAGGCAGGTACAAAGTGGACCAAGTCTGCATGGTCTGTTTGAACAGCTGACAGGTGCCAACATAGATGCCAACGAGAGCTAAGGCATCCCCTGGGAACAGTGATAGAGTATTTTGAGAATCCAAATAAGCACATCCTTGGAAAAAAATTATCTTGGCTAGTGTGCAGTAAAGAATTAATCTTGCCCAAATAGAGGCTTATGCTTTGCCCTGGACTCCTAGGAGATAATCTCTAAATCCTTGGAATATTCTGACTTATATGAATATCTTTGCTTACCTGCAAGCCTTGGGCCACATCAGATTGTCTATGTAACAATGTGATTTATTGTAGAGATCCTTGGGCAACATGTTAGCAATCTGACATCTGGAGGGATTGGAGACAAAGGTCAGCGATGTGGACAGTAAGTCACGTCCATGTGACCGAGCCCCAGTAAAACTCAGGACACCAAAACTTAGGTGAGCTTCTCTAGTTGGCAATACTCCATGCATATTGTCACACAACGTTGCTGGTAGAAGTGGGCACAGTTTGCACCACTCCACTGTAGGAAGACAACCAGAAATTCCGTATCTTGATGTCTCCTGGCTCTGTCTTGCTTATGTGACTCTTCCTTCTGTTGATTTTAATCTGTATCCTTTTGTAGTAATAATCTGTAGATGTTAGTATAATGGCCTTTCTGAGTTCTATGGGTCCTCCTAGCAAATTATCAAACCTGAGGGTGATCTTGGGGTCAGCCCCTGAATTTGCAGTTGGTGTCAGAAGTGAGGATGGTCATGAGGACACCTGAATTTTCCAGCTGGCATTTATAAGAAGGGTCAGAGGGCAAATTGGACAGCTACTCTGAAAAAGCCAAAAATCTAATGAATTAATAGTTAGCCACTGCCTTATTTATTACAAGATAAAAATATCTCATAACTTTTTTAAACAGATAGTATTTTTCAATTGATCTGATAAACCATAATTCAGATCATTAGTGCCTGATAGAATATTCTTATTGAATAGTTCTGATTTAAATAAAATTGGCTGGTGGTGAAATAAATTTGATCATTGTTTTTGAATTTTGTTAGTAATTCTGGTTCAGCAAGTATTATCCTCTAAAGACATGATTGGAATTGAGGAAAGGTTGGATTAGTTATGTCCAACTTTTCATGAAAGGGCTGATTGCCATCTCATGACCTAGAGAAGATCTGTTTTCTATTTAGATTTATGTAACTGGCTATGTGAATATATTTTAATACAGTGGAAATCCCTTCACTGTCCCATAAAGCAGAACAGGACTCATCTGTGTTTGAATTTGTGTTCATCAGTCTGTCTAAGGGCAGGGGCTGAAGATAAGATAGCAATGCTCACTATATTTTTTTGGTCTTTTCTATGTCAATTTTATGAAAATTTCTTGCCTCTAAAATGTTGCCTTTTATATAGTTTATATATACTATCAAATAAAGAATATTTAACATTTCTCACATTTTATAGAATCTATAAGGTCAAATGTTTTTAAAAGTCAGAGTGACAAGACATAGTAGCAAGTTAAAATTTGCTTTTGAATTGTTTAGTACCTAAGTAGCACTAAGTTGTAATTCAGGCTTCTTGCATAGTTATTTAAAAATACATAAAATGGTAGAAATACTGTATATGCACGATAAGTAATGGTGGTTTTAGAAAACTCATTAGAAGGATCAAGGTAAAGGAGATCAGCATCTGTACCATCAGGACAGATTTGTAAATTACATCATCATAAGGCTTAAGTTAAAAATTTTAAAAATTGTTAAAAAACAATGAATCATGCTTGCTGTGGTAGTTCCTAAGATAGCTCCCAATGAGCTCTGTTTCCTGGTATTCACATCCTTGTTTACTTTCCTCCCCCTGGGTATGAGCTGGACCTGATGTCTTACTTCTAAGAGATGTCACTTCCAAGATTAGGCTGCAAAAGTCAGTGATTTCCATTTTGCTCCCATTCTGGGGCTCTCTCTTGCTCATTCTGGAAGCAGCTGCCATGTTCTGAGCCACCCTGTGGAGAGGCTCACAAGGACAGCCTCCAGGCAACAGCCTACAAGGAACTGAGGCCTTTAATCCAATACCAATGATGAGCTTGGAAATGGAGCCCCTTCAGCAGAACACTGAGGTGACTGCAATTCCCTCCTAGTAAGCAACCCAGACCCGGAGGACACAGATAAGTCATAAGGAACTGCGAGATAATAAATGTTATTGATTATTAACATTATAAATAATTTACTTATATTGTCATTGTTTATAAACATTAGAAGCCATTAAGTTTGGGAATAATTTGTTATACATGATTAGATGATTAATGCATCAAGTCTTAAATCTCAGCTTCATTTCTTTGTAGCAGTATGATTGTTTATAAGTTATTTGACCTTTTTGTGCCTTCATTTAGTGTAAACTTTGGAATAAGAGTAGTACCTACCTTGTAAGGATATTCTAAGAACCAGTACAGTGTATTACTCCACAGCAGGACAACAGAGAAGGAGCTCGATGCATGTTAATTCTCATTGACACTGGCTCGGGAACTGTGTGAAAGAACAGTGACTGCCACTCGCAGGGTGGCTGGCAGTGAGTGGTGTCTTCCAAGCTGAGACCGAGTCACCTTTTCATTTACGGTATTTAATGAGTCTACCAATTGGATCTGATATTATCTGAATGATTAATTCCGATAATTTAGGGGAAAAAAGAGAATATGCTGCAATTGAGTGTTCATTTTCCTATTGAGCACCAAAAATTTAAAGTATAATTGTAAAACCAAGTATTTAAATGCTTAGCACCAAAATATTGAAAGTGTAACTATAAAACCTGATAGATGCACTAAGCCATTAAGCTATCAGCATCTCATTTTGAAGGCAGACTGAAGTTGGAGGTCAATATTAGTGGTAATTAGAAAATGTGTAGAAAGGAACTTAATACTCTCTGCTGTTGTTAGTTTTTCACTGTGGCCCTTTTAGGTATTTAATTGTGAATTGGGATTGATGTTTGTAACAAAACAAAATAAATTTATTACATTTATCAAATGATCATCTTCTTCTAACATATTAATTAAATATTAATTATTAAAATTTGTATCTATAATGATTATTAAGTATTAAATCAAATCTGTGTTATTCTTGTAATTCAAGCTATAGAATCCAAGTATACTTCTACCTTCAAATCCTTCGGCCATTTCTTTTTTCATGATGTATTTTCTTGTGGAGTTTTAAAAAGAGCTAAGTCATGCATTTGAGAGAAGTGCAGATGGCCAAGATTAAGATGCAGATGGTCAGGCTAGGGTCCCTCCAACATAATTTAATTTAGGGGTTCTATAGTTCCAGAAACTTCTCTGCTGGGGTAGAAAGGCATTTCAGGAGGATGTGATAGACTGGCAGCATTTGCCTGAGTAATTTGTATTCTCTTTCCAGCCAACTGCAATAATATCAACTTCAAGTGATAAAGATACTGCTAAATTTGCTTTAATTAATGTCAGGTCCCTGAGTAATAAATCACCATTAATTCTTGAGTTAGTTTTTTGGAAATGGCCTAGTCCTTTTGGCTGTCACTGAAATTTGGCTGGGAAAGTCTCCCACTTGTGGAGGCCTGCCTGCTCACTCATTTTCTTTGCTGTTCTTAGTTTTTCAAGGTGAGATCTCATCTGGGTTTAAGGTACATAAAATTACTCTCATTCTCTTAACTAGCATCCCAAAAAGACTTTCTTACCATTGTTAGCACTTTGTGTAGATTTATATCTATAACCAGAATTATTAACTAATTTATTTTAGATAATTTAGCAATTTTCATAAACCTATATGTTAATGTGGTGTTTTAAAAAAAAATTCCCAAAATGTAGAATGGATTTTGAAAAAGGAAAATATCTATATGATAGAAAATAACTGTGCCTCTCAACTTCATCTTTCAACATTTTCTGGAGGTGGCAGTAGGGTACACAAAGCCTGTGTTTCCTTCCTCTCCTCTCCCTATAATTTAGGGAATGCATTTCTGGGTTGCATATTTTTAGAAGAGGTGTGTGTGTGTGTGTGTGTGTGTGTGTGTGTGTGTGCTTGAAGTTCTCTTAGCTATTTGGCATGCCTTTCTTTAATTCAACTTCTTTGAGTTGGGTGGTCTGGTCTAGTCTAGTCTTGCTAGTCTAGTCTTGCAAAGATGCCCTTCTCAACTTAGGATCACTTTTGTAGAATAGCTTCTTACTTCTGAGATTTCCTAGGGCTCCATTTTCAGTTCAATTTTGATTTGCATCTTGTGCTTCCACTGGGTGACTTTATTCTTCTTTGTAATGTGCGCTGTCACACATATGCAGGAAATACACAGGTAAAATCCAGGTCTGAGCTGATCCTATGGAAGTTTGATATTTTGTGTAATTATACCTCCTTGATATTCAACCGTAGATCATGTCAAATTTTGTTAAATTTGAAAGACACCAAATGGCATTACTGGTCAGTTCATTCATGAATGTCACGAATTCTGGAGTCTTCTTAATAGTTGTAACTTGTATAGATTCTTCAGATTCTCAGGGAAATGTTGTCTGACCCAGGGTAACAAGGAAACTACTTTCTTAATGCAGTACATTGCAATTCAATGAATATGCTAAGCTACCACATTAGGAATTCGGCCAAGCTATTTGGTCAATTTTCAATTAATTTTAGTGGGAGTGGAGGGGAGCCTGACACTGACATCTGACACTCACCAAAGACAATTTACTGAACCTCATTTTCACATCCATTAATTCAGTGAGAAGTAGACAGTTAAACTAAGGAGTTCCTCATGTTCTTTCGACTACTAACATCTAACATTCTATAAATCATTCTTAATGTCCATCTATAACCTATGCATTGCTTATCAAATTTTTCCTTACTTCAGAAGGAGTATGAACAAAGTAAGGGTATAAAAATTCATTTGGTCATTTCGCTGTCGTTGCTCTTCTGACGTATAGGATTAGGCTTGAAAGAAGAATTAGACCATTAATAAAAATACAGAAGATAATTATCTGTGGACTCGTGACTTCACATGGTATCTTCTAATTTGTCATGGGAAATTTAGAACTGAGTGTTCTTCTTTATAGAATCTTTGCTAAACAAATGCATATTTTTCTTTAGACTTTTCTTTGGCTACAATAATTTCCGGGTGCCCTCCACCCAGTCACCACTTACAGTTCTCATGAAGCAACTAGTTTCTTAAAAGCTTTAGGTTCTTTCATCCCTTAACTGTGGTTATAAGAGGCTCATTTCCACCCAATCAAAAAGAACGCCTATTTCAATGCCTTGTTATACTTGAATGATTTGCCAGCTTTACCCCAGCAGTGATTTTGTGGGATAAGGGTGGAATCCACTGGGAAGGGCAAGACTGAGAAGACGTGTGTAGCACTGCATAAGATACAGATGTGGAGTATTTTAATCACCTGCTCTTTACGCCATTTGTGAGGGAGGTATTTCCATCCCAAGGGTTATGAGGATGGCAAAATACACAGCACCTGGAACTAGACAGCTGAGATAGACATCAGTTTTTTAGCCATATATACTCACAGCCCAGGGGAGGAGGACACTGCATGCCATGGAGCATCATGTGGGCAGAGAGTGAATAACCAGGAACTGTGGGAGGCAGGCTTAGTAGTATCAAGAGGGTGAGGCGTCCTGGTTCCCACAGAAGGATGTGATTGGCTTGTGGGAATAATTCCATAGGCTACCAGGGAACTGAAACCTACTACTCATGGATAAGCAGAAACCACCTGGTCCCTTCAATAGCAAGGTAGCATTATTCATCTAGGGAACATTATCCACAAGAGCAGAGTAAGCAGGAGAACTTGCAGTTAGACTATTCAAGTCCCTCCATTTTTAGCAGATGTCAAGCAGCAAATAATATTGAATCTTAATTTCAGTTCTTATACCACATGGATATATGAGGTTTTATTTCTTTTATCTTAAAGCAAAATGATTAGAAATAAGAGGATCATATTTAAATAAAATACGGGAAACTTTTATCAGTGAGGAATAGAGACTAATTTTTTGCAATAACATGTCAGAAGACCTATTGAAGATTTAATAAATGACATCAAAATCCAGAAGGAAGTTTTTTGTTTAGCTAGAAAGAGCTGGATGAATTTTAGATTCTTTAGATTTTCAGCTTTTATGATTTCTTACCATCCGACTGATAGATATTGTTAGTTTTTCTCATGGATTTCATTAATAAATATCTTTTTCTGGTTTTAATGTCCCCTTTTGTTGTCAAGTTTTTCTGCCTAGGTAAGCTAAGCTCTTTCTGCATCTTACAAGGTTGAGCTTGGCTTTTCTAGTATTTATTTTCCTTGGCTTTCACAGTCCAATTTTGCACTTATGATTTTAGGTTTGCTCAGCTCTTTCGTATATAAGAAAGTGCTTTGCAAATGACAATTCAATAGATTGATTCATAAGTATTATGTACATAAATTACAACACATTTTTAATGAGGATAAACTGTTCAGAATGGTAGTATTGGGAATGAACCTGATGTTATTGAGAAGTTTATTTTTCGACAAATGCTACTTCAGATTTAAAATCTTCTATGGTAGAAAATGCTGTATTTACAGTGACAAATTCTTTTCAGTTTTCCTGGGACTTGTTGTAGCACTGAAGATGTTGTGTCCTGGGAAGCTCTTCAGTCCTGGGCTAACCAGGATGGTTGGTCGCCCTCGTTGTGTTCTCACTAGAATTCTATTATATTTCAGCAGGTCGGAAAGAGATACAAGGTGATTGGTATAAACCTTCACAAAGTTATTTTATTCCTTGATGTATTCATAGCATTTAAAAAATTTCTGGATGCATAGTAGGTTTTCAAAGAATATTTGATTACAGAACGACTGAGGATATAGCCTACCAGTCAGTGTCTAATTAACTCGGACAGAGAATTTGCATCTTACTGGAAGATCATCCTGAACTGTTAGGGACCCTCCCTTCTAAACCATGTGAGACAAACACAGTTCTCTCACTGGAGGACACCAGAAAAGTGTGCTGAATCAATCAAAAGGAATGTGTTCCAAAATGTGAATGTGAGTCATTTTGTCATGAGTATTGTTAAAACTCCCAATTTAAAAAGTCAGATGCTTGTTTATCATGTTATTCAAAGCGTCCGTCATGCAATACCCGAACCTCTGAAATTATCAACTTCATCACACCCCTGGTGAGAACCGTACATGGCCCCCTCAGGTTGCTGCAGGAAACGCACACGTGAGAAGGAACTCTGAGGCTGTCTGCTGTGGTCTTTCCAGCAGAGGGCGCAGGTGCACCTCCGCAAAGACCAGGGCCCACACTGGGATGAGAGGGTATGGTCAGCAAGATGCCTAAGGACTGTCTGCAAGTGCTGAAAACCAAGAACACAGGGGAAAATATTTCATGCAGGAAAGCACTGAGATCACCTGATACAAGCACAACGCCATCTTACACAAATCCTGGTTCCCCAGTGAACAGTCACAAAAATATGAAGTCTCAGAATTTTACTTTAACCTAAAATAAAACAAAAACAACACTCCAGTAAACTGTTATATCATTCCTCAGGGCCAGTGCACTAACTACGAAGCTTATTTTAGAAAAACACTAAATTCCCAAAATCAAGAAAAAAGAAGAATGTATAAAGTCTAAAGATGTACCTAAAAAAAATCTTAATCATTTTTATAGCTTCTAATGATGATGACGACAATGATGATGATGATGATGATAATGATGATATCTAACATGTTTAGTGTCTTAAAATTTCCCAAACTTATACTCACATTCTTTTAAACATATCAGTCTGTTGAGATATTTAGAACTCTGACTACCAGTTTTTTTATGTGTTAAGACTCCTGTGCCACAGAGCAGTTAAATGATTTATCTAAGGACACATAGCTAGATGGATTAGAGCCAGTTATTCTGAATACAAGTCTATTTCTGTCTGCTCTTACGTATGGTGCTCTCCACTTGCATACCACACATTAACACATTATAGTTATCATTAATTATTACCATGCTTTTAACTGAAGACACATATGTCTTGCAGGTATTAAGATAATTTCACCAAGATCAAACTTGATAGATAATCTGATTTATGTCTTCAAATATCAAATTGCCCTGAACATATTAATTCAGAAAAAATGAATTGTGTTGTTTTCCAAAGAGCAGGCAAAATTCTTTGTGCAAGAAACACTATTTCTAAATACAATCGAGCATTTTTTTTTAGCACTTGAAGAAAGGACATGGAGAATCTTGGAAATGAGAAAATAATGGTGAAATAAAGGATGTTCTATGCTTGCCAGTGATCTTTACATTTCTTTGCTGAGGACGAAGAGGAAGATGAGGTCTCTGGGGACAGCTCTGAACATGCCTGTGGCAGTATAACATTGCTGAGTGCTTTTTTCTGACTCCTATTTTTTTAGGGTAGTGACAGCTGTTTGGCTTCTCCTCCCACGGAACCTGCAGTTGTTTGCTACCCTACAGCAAAATCTGGTGGATCACAGTTTGGGAAAAGTAGGGAAAAATGAATTCTGTGACTTAGCATTTACATTCTGCTCTTGTGCTGCTGAACTCCCTCATTAACAACAAACAAACAAACAAACAACCTCTCATGGGAACCCTTTCCCTGGCCCTGGAAGCTACGTGAAAAATCCATAGCAAGGCCATGTGAAGTGTATATGTACTTGCCAATGACATGTGGTCCAGCCTCCACCAGGAACAGATTTCGTTCAAGCACAATCATCTGACAGGTGGGCTGCTAGGCTTGGCTATCAGGCGCTCAACTGCATGTGCTGTTTGGATTTGTGTCCAAATGTTTAACAGTAACTGATTTTTTTTTTAAATTGAGACTTCACAAAGGAAAAAAGAAGATTACTTGAGAATAACTGAACTCCTAACGTAGAATGAACTATATTTAGTTTATTATATTATGCATATAAAGTGTATCTATGCATACATATATACGGAATGCCTAGAAACGGTGCTCAGCTGTAACTAAAACGAGATCCTTGGGTTTCCTACCAATCTTTTCTAGCTGTAAACAATTAAAGGGAAAAAATAAACCCCAGTTTTGACCTTGATTCTTTTATTCTGTCATTATTTGGACTTTTTTTTTTTAATCACGGTTGACTTCCCTCTGGGTTCTCATTTTTCTATGTTGATCGGCTTCTGTGTAGTCACTTCCTTGAGTCAAGACAGATGTGCTAATTGGAAAAATTCTTAGTCTCTCTGTTTGCAATCATTTAGAGTTCAGATTTTAAAATATAGCCTTTTTCAACAGAATTTCCACAGCTTGTATTTCTGTTCTTATTTACTACTATACACAGCTTTGCAAGGACTGGGTATGTGAAACTGCTCCATTTCTGTAAAAATGCCTATTCTAACTCTCTGCTATATAATTTCTTCTCATCTCTATCATAGTAATCCTTCCAAATTGGAATTAGGTACCCCTCTTATGTTTGCCTCCAGCACACTATATGTGTCCTCTCACGGCACTTATTAAACTATCTAAATTGTCTGTCTTTTTGTTATCTATTTCCCATTAGATCCTAACTTCTAGGGACAAGAATAATGCTATCTTTGTTCATTCATACAACCAGTGAGTGGTTTACTCAAGACTTCATGCGTCTATTATTTGTTGAGCATCTACTATGTGCTAGACACATAACCCCTACCCACTTACACAAAGATCAAAGCAGACATTATCCTTGTACTCATTATGTAATCATTGAGCTTATAGTCTACTGAGGCAGGTAGAGATTAATCAAATAATCAAACAGATAACATGTATTATCATTAAATGTGATGAAAGAAGGAAATGTAAAGGATACCACGAGATTAATAAAATCTGGTCTGGAGGTAAGGTAAGTGGTCAAAGAAGAATTCTCTGAGCAAGTGACTACCGAGCTGAAATCTGAAAGGTGACTAAGTGTTAACTGAGGAAAAAGGTGGAAAAAGAGCATTGCAGACTACGAAGCAGCTGCAAGGCAGAAAAGGTAACTCTGAGACACGAAAACAGAGCACTGGGGTTGGATCAGAGAGAGCGAAGAAGAGAGGGGCAAGAGATGAAATTGGGTAACAGGTATGGAATGAATTGTGCAGGGCCTTGTAAGTCACTTTTTGGAGTGTTGCCTTCTGTTTTGAGAACAAGAGAAATTCAGTGGAGAGTTTTAAGCAGGGGAACCACAAAATCTGGTGTGAAATTGCTCTGGCCCCAGTGCAGAGAATGGATTGGATGAGATCAGAGTGAATACAGAGGTTTACGAAGGCGGCTCCTACAGCAATCCCGGCAAGAGATGATACAGTTTAGACTGGGATGTTGGTAGTAGAGACAGAGTAGAAATTGCTAGAATGGTGGGATGAAACTAGGTTCACATAGCTTTCGGCAAGTGAAGAAAATCTTTCCAGAAGTAAATGGTTATGAGTGCTGAAGGTTACTTCGAATTTTCCCACTGTGTCTTGGACACCATTACCTCTCTAGCACCTGACACAATGCAAGGCACGTTGTAAGTGCTTAACACACATTTTTTCAAGAAAAGAGAGAAGAGAGTAAGAAAAAAAAAATAACAAGAAGGGAGTATATAATCTTACCATGCTTTTAGTGAAAAAGAAAAAAATCTCTGGAGTACTCTTCACCACTGTTCAAAATTCAGAAATTCTTTGTTGATCCTTGATAGAAAGTAGCTTTCAAATGGGACACAGAGGTTGATTATTTGTTTGTTTGTTTATGTAGTGACTACTTCCAGTTCTAGGTCGAGAAGGCTACTGAGGCTTGGTCTGGGCTCCATGAGACACAGAGCTGTGCTCCTTTAGCAGTCTGCCATTGGAATGCAACATAGAAAAGGGGGTGGGGTGAACAACACAGTTTGCTCCTTCTGTAGATTGCACTACAGGTACTTCTTGTGTTGCATATAATGGAAACTGTGTCTACCTTCTCTGAAGCTTTTTTTCTGTTTATCTACTTATACTCATGTTGCGTGTGCTGAGATCACACACACACGTGTACATGCACACATACATTTGATTATTGCTTTTGTCTCCGCTAGAGTTATCACTGTTAAGAAGAATATGATAGTTCAGTCTCCATGAATGGATCTTCATTTGACCACATTATCTATCATGCTCTGTATAATGGATTCAAAAGACAAATAGTTCACACATTATTTCCATGGAAAAGGATAAATTGGGACAGATTGAAGAACCACTAAACTTTTGCTGCTCTCCAAAAGCATCATTTTAGGATTCAGATCAATGCCTGCTGTTCCACATCCACTCCCACTGTTAATCCACCGCCCCTTTTTCTAACAGCTGTTTTCCTACCTCTGTCTCACTTGGTACCTGCCTCTTGTGTTAGGACCTTCCTCTTCACCAATGATCTGACCTTGACTCTTCTTCCTGCAGTGTATGTATTAAATTCTCAGACTCATTCCATAGAGATTTCAAAGCTCCTCTTATGAGTACTGGAAAAGTTTTTTTTTTTTTAATTCATCCTCTTTAATTTGTGTCTTCAGGGATCTCTAAAGTGTTAAGTGTGTATTTGGCCCCAAAAGTTCAGAAGTTCAAACTGTCATCTGAACCTTTGAGTATGTTCCAGCAACATAGCTAACACACAAATATAATTTCCTCTGTCATTAAGAGATGAGATAAATTGTTCCCAAATTCCCACATGGAAGGAGACTAAGCAAAAGTGTGCAAAGCTAATCCTCATCAGCTCCTAGATACCAAAACTGAACAGGAAATCGCAGGAGAAAACGTTAAGCCATTGGCAGGCTTGATTTGCCCCAGTACGACAATGTTGAGGGTCGAATGATGAAATTCCCAGCGAGAATATGCCACCATTCTGCTTCTGTCTCATAATGTATTGCTACTTTATAGTCCAGAAAAATCAGAGTGGATAAATATTTATTTGAATAAGAAACAGCAGGAAAATATATGGTGAAATAAAATAAAAAGAACTGCATTAGTGACTTCTGGTGGTTATCCTTGTCTTCCTGGCACAAAGGGAGAAATTATATTTCTCTGACCTTGCAATTAGCCTGGACTATGCAACCAGTTTCTGGCCAAGTATTTTGAGAGGAATTGGTAAATGTCGTGTTGTCACTTCAAGGCTGGAGAATTTAATTGCTGCTGTGAGCATTCTTTTTTCCTGCTGCGTTCACCAGGAAAGTACATGCTACAGATGACACAGCTACAGCATGGTGGAGACTAGCTCATCCGAGACCACCGAGTGACTGCCTGGACAACAGATGCCCCGGAGAGTCACCAGAAACCCATAGCAGAATTTCCAAGAGCAAGAAATAAATATCTACTGTATTCAACCACTGAGATTTGGGGCTTGCTACTGTAGTGTACCTGGCCTATCCTGATTAATATGATAACCTTAGGGAAATTGTTAATTTCTTATCAAGTACAATTGTGCTACCAGGTTTTGGATGGTTGCACCTAATATTAAAGATTTTTATGGGAAGTCAAAATAAATGATGATAACCCTCATCTATTCCCCTGGTTATGGCTTGATTCTGCCTAAATGAGTTTGGGTTTAGAATGAACTACCCCACATGTGGGGGTGATCTCAAATACACTGCATCAATTTTTTAAGTCAAGTTTATTGAGGTACAACTCACATACGGTAAAATTCACCATTTTTAAACATATAGGTTTACAAATATTGATGAATGCTGATATTTGTATAACCATTACTACTATCAAGTAGAGCTAGAATATTTTCATCACTCCAAAGTTTTCCCTATACCCCTATGTAATAAGTTCTCTTCCCCCCTCTTCTATAACCCTCTGACAATCACTTCTCTGATTTATGTTCCTTTAATTGTGCTCTTTCCTGATACTTACATAGATGGAACCGCACAGAGTATAAGCCTTTTTTGTCTGGCATCTTTCAGTGAGCATAATGGTTCTGAGATTTGTCCATGTTGTTGCATCAATAGTTTATTCTTTTTTGCTTCTGAATAGAACTTTATTTTATGGAGTTATCACCATTTGTTTACCCATTCTCCAGCTGATAGACATTTGAATTGTTCTTAGTTTTGGGCAATAATGAATAAAATTGATGTGAAAATCCACATACAAGTTTTTGTGTGGACATATGTTTTCATTGCTCTTAGGTTAATATTTAGAAGAAATATTGTTGTGGTCATGTGGTAAATGTAAGTTCATTTTTCAAAATTGTATTTCAAAATCATTTGCATTACTAGCAAAATTCATGAGTTATAGATGCTCCATATCTTTATTAGAATTTTGTATTTTAAGTTGTTAAAATTTTATCCACCCTAGTATGTGTGTAGCAATATCTTACTTTGATTTTCAGTTGGCATTTCTCTAATGACTGATGGCATTGAGCATCTTTTCATGTGTTTACTTATCGTATGAATCTTTTTCTTGGTGAGTTCTTTATTCTAATCCATTGTTAATTTTTTAAAATGTGGTTTCCTGTCTTTTTATTATTCAGTTGTAACATTCTGGATATTTTAGATTATATGTTCTAGACATAACTCCCTTGTCTTACATACGTTTACTGCATCATTTTTTAAATCAGACAAACTCAGGTTGAAAGGAGGTGCAGCGGTGAGAACATAAAAGGGCAGTGGCACTGTTTAGGTTTGAGAAAAAAATGAGGAGTATTTTATCCTTTTGCCTTTCTGGAGCTTTGGGGACAAGAACAATGCATAGGGACGATATGTATAACCTCAAGCTTTTTTATGTTCAAAGGATGGAACTTCTCTATGCCCTCTTTTCTCTTCTACCGTCTGTATCTTCATAAGCATCTTGAGGCAGAATCTAGCCATGTGCCCCAAATCCCTCAAGACCTTGTCCCAATTCAAGGTGTCTTAAAGACTACTTTGATAGGTATTCGTTTGCGTAAAAGTATAGTTAAAAGATTTCAGCACATTCTCTATGACATCTTATGTTATTCTCAGTTGATGAGATTACTAAAGTTATACTTGATCACAATGGATCTTTGAAGAAGCTACCTAAGTAAATAAGAAAAATTGTTTCTATTCTAAAAATTTTGCCTGTAATAATAATTTAAATTGATTGTTATCTTTTGGATTAAAGGGGTTCATCGCTAAAACAACTTTTGGTAATGAGAAAGCAGAATCATTCAAGTTTGTTTTCTTCCTCAAGGTGCTTTGTAAATTTATTCTGAAAACTTTGGTAGCCTTATTTTCTGTGATAATTTTAAAATTTTTTATAGGCTCTTTCTGGGCTTGAAAATTATTACCTCTCTGAGGTAAATAACTGGCTAACCAAGGAGTTCTGACTAATGCTTGGGTTGTAATTTCCTGTATAATACATGTATTTTTGTTCTGTCTCTTTTGGGTTAGGAAAATATAAACTCAGAAATTCGTTTCAATCTGTCATGGATAATATTTGCAATAGTACTGTCATATTGCATGTATTGTTTATGAATATTTAGAAGTGAAAAGAGTTTTCCTCTAACAGAGTTGATAAATATATTAAGCTTAAGAGATTAATCACTGAAATTCCACTGATTAACCATTGAATATCCCTAAAAATATTCATTCAAAAGAATACTGTGAATTAAAAAATGGATATTGTGTGTCCATTATCAAAGAAGAAAAATGTTCATTTTATGGAATTTAAAAATCATCAATGCTTTAGTGGAAACCTACTTCCATTAGTAGCCTTACATTCTTTTTACTATGCTTGATTCATATCACACAAAACAATCCCCCTTCCCTTTCTATTATCTAAGGATAAGTTTAAATTCCTTATTCTGTGCCAATAAAATTTTCACATATAGTCATGTATTCTCATGTGTTCTCAATATGATTTATTATATAATGAAAGTAAATAATGATTGAAATAGAACTTATAAAATGTAGAAGAAAGATATGACTCCCAAAAGCAATAAAGACAAGCTAAGAGATAAAAAGCATGGCTTGCAGAGAATCTCTGCGGTCAAATGTTTTATTTCTTTACAGAATAAAAGAAATTATAAGCAGCCTCATTGGTTCAGAACATTGATGTCATAAGGGAACTGGATCAAATAAAATAAAAAGAGACATTAGAAAAGTGAAGCAATAGCAGTAATAATCATTTATTGAGCATTTATGATGTGCTAGACCCTACTCTTCATGTTTTATGTGCATTAACTCATTTAATCCTTACAACAACCTAACGAAGTTGTCACTATTATTAGACCCATTTTACAGATGAGGAAATAAAAGTCACACAGCTAGGAAATGACAGAGTCAGAATTACATCCTGGCAGTTGAACTACTGAGCCCAGGATTTTATTCAGCATGCTATGCTGTCTCTCAATTAACTTAATTAATAGCTCAAAAAAATTCTCTGTCATAATTATTATTATTAATTGAATTTAGGATTGCAAGCTAAAACTTTATAAAGAGATTTTATTTCTGTTTTCAAAGAATTTATATCTAATGCATCATCTATAGATTGAATCCATAAAATAATGCAAATAATTAAAAAAACAAACATACCAATATTATAAATCCAATGCATATTGTCCTTCTCAGAGTGATCACCTTAGTAGAGCTTATATTTATTGCAAAGATGCTATTATTTGTCAAAATATTTGTGCTATTTTTGAATGGCCTTGGAAAACTGAGGATTTTTTTGACTATCTCTATAATAGTAAAATTAAACTTTTTAAATGTAGATTTGAATGCTGAAAACAAGTCTGGTAGATAAAAACCCAGTTAATCAGAATAAGATATAATTCTGAACAAGAATGAGTTCTTGTTGAGGTTCAAACTGGCATTTACTACAGGTCTAAAATGTTTGGAAAGTTTGGAAAAGGGGGCAATGACAGTTTTGGAGTTTACTAAGTTGCGTAGCTTACTAAGGTGACTACAACCGTGAAGAAACATCTTTTGGTAGTATATATTCTGACATATTTTATTAAAATAGACAATATTAATAGCTCATAGATCTGTGCCTAATACTTGCTTTAACTCATAAGTGGGCTGGATATTTCTGAATTAACAACAGAACCAATATTTGAGTGTTCCATATTGAACCAAATGATAATAAGGATTAATCATTGGTGTTTATACTCTTCAGTATAAAACAGTGGCTTTCCTGCAATTTTAGTTCATTTATGGATATTATATATATTTCTCTGTCAAACCTTGTTACATGGGAATTCAATTTCCCCTTTCTGGTTGAAGTGTGCAGATTTCTGCCTGTTTTTGAATAACAAATAAGTAAATTGGATAGCACATTCTGAGCAAGACTTTTCTTGTCATTTGGTATGAGAGTATAGTCTGGGCCATTTAAAGCCATGTACACACAAAGAAAATGTTCCATTTATTCATTATTCTAAGCTGAAATGAAATAAAACATTTTTACAATATTTTCAGGGCACTAGTGTTAGCCAAAGAAATCAAAGTTATGATTTAGATGAATTTTAGTGTTTCAATATAATTTCTAATAGTCTCATCCAGAAATGTTTGAGATAGACCAGTGGTTCTCAACCAAGAACAACTCCTGACCCCAGGGGACATTTGGCAATGTCTGGAGACATGTTTTATTGACACAACTGGGGAAATGGCACTGGCATCTAGGGAGTAAAGGCCAGAGATGCTGCTAACCATGTTACAGGGAACAGAACAGCCCCCCATGGAAAGAATTATCCAGCTCAAAATTTCAATAGTGCCATGGCTGAGAAACTCAAGTATAGATGAATTACTAATGAAGATAATTATAATAACTTAAAATGATTACTTTAGAAAATAGACACAAAATTAAGGTAGGTAATATTTAAAATGCAGAACACCAAATGTAATACCTCAAATTATTTACCTCTTCAAATTTAAAGATGAATCACCAACTATAATGAATAGAATTGTGGTCCCCACATAAAATATGTCCACCTGGAACCTGTGAATGTGACCTTATTTGTAAAAAGGATCTTTACAGAGGCGATTAAGTCAAGGATCTTAAGATGAGATCATCCAAATTATCCTGGTTGGTCCTAAATTTAATGAAAAATGTCCTCTAACACACAGAAGAGGAGAAAACAGGGGGGACAGGTCACATGAAGACAGAGGCAGAAATTGGACCTGTGTAGCTACAAGCTAAGAAGCTGGAAGAGGCAAGGAAGGATTCCCCCCAGAGTATTCTAAAGGAGCATGGTCCTGCTCACACCTTGTTTT
Organism: Avahi laniger; assembly: GCA_963575035.1. NCBI lineage: Eukaryota > Metazoa > Chordata > Mammalia > Primates > Indriidae > Avahi > Avahi laniger. The sequence goes on along the minus strand of CAUYSK010004325.1, from coordinate 38,154 downwards.
CAGAAGGTGTCATGAATCATGAAATCATGAAAGAATAATTTTCTGTTGTCTTGAGCCACTAATTTGTGGTAACTTGGTATGTCAGCCCTGGAAAACTAATAAACCTGCTAATTTTCTTTGCTCAAAAGAACTCTTAAACACACACACACACAACACCAAAGAAAAAGATACACTTTAGGGAAGCAGGAGGTCTGGTATAGCTGAAAGGATGGGGATGGATCTAGCTGAACTCTTTAACTTTGCCAATAGAATGAACCAAAGGACTCCAGAGCCAAATCAGTCTCCCAGGGGGCCCTCTGCTGGACATAATGTTCAGCCAGATTTGCCTGGTCATGACAGATAAGCTCTGTATAGATACTTAATCCAAAAGCCAAGACCAGAACCAAAATACATTTAAAAGGTCAAGGCCAGAGAGGTGAAGTTTGTCAGGATACTTGCCCCATGGTATTTATTTGGTCTTCAACGTGAAGAACACAGTGTAACATGTAGCACACACAGAAAAAATATGCCCTATCATGAGAGAATACTTTAATGATTAGTCTTTACTTGTTTTTTTCCATTCAGAAGATCAAAAGCATAAGTCTAGTGTGGAGCATGTACTAAATCCAAGATTTAGTCATTGAGCAAATATTTATTGGGTCTATTGTTCTAGATGTCTGTCCATTGAACTTCGGCAGAGGGTTCTTCAACTCGGGATTTTATGAAGAGGAAAAATGGATTTATTGATAATGACATGGACCCCAAATTTACTATAATTTCTTGGACATGATAAACTCTTTGCAGATATGGGCATTGAGTTTGGCTCTCCACTTCTGCTGAGGTAGGAAGCTAGTGACAACCTTTAACCAGCATTACTGAAGGAAGGGTATTTTTAAAAATTATTCTTTGCCTTACGAGGTCTGCTTTAAGATGTGTGCTTGTTGTTTTTTTTTTTTTAATAAAGACTTTGTTACTGATCAAACTTACTCTTTACATGTACTTATTCCAAATGTAGTTTTTAAGTATTTGTAGTTTCACTTGATTTTTATGGAAGATTTGTTTTTCTTCATTCACTATTTCTTAGAGTTCTGGGTGAGGCTGTGTGATACTCAATGCTATGCATCCTTCATTTGGTGGCTGTAGGATCAGAATTCCCATCTCTGCAGTAGTGTGCAAAGGGTGTTTAAATCCTCTTTGGTAGAAAAAGTTACTCCTTGCTCAGAATGTAATTAGCAAACAGATTCACTGTTGGTCAAAAATGTGGGTGCCATGATGCTTCCTGTGTAACAACATCAACCACATCCTGAGCAGTGGTGTGTCAGCCTTCTCCATGTTGTGGTGATTTGGGCGGGAGCATTAAAGTTTAGTCACTATATAGCTAACGCTTTTCATTTGGGATATAAAATTTTATTATGTCTTTGGGAGTGACACAAGGGTTCTGATTTTTAGAGAGTCTTCGCTACCTTTCTTGATATTTTCCTTGAAATGTTAGGAATATATTCCATTATTTTCTACTTTTTAAAAACACATTGGTCTATAAAGGATCTAAATAGGCATTTCTCAAAAGGAGATATACAAATGACCAAAAGGTATATGAAAAAATACTCAACAACATTAGTCATCAGAGAAATGCAAATCAAAACTACAAAGAGATATCATCTCACCCCAGTTAAAATGGTTTTTATCAAAAAATCAGGCAATAATGAATGTTGTTGAAAATGTGGAGAAAGGGGAACCCTTATACACTGTAAGTGGGAATGTAAATTAGTGCAACCACTATGGAAAACAGTATGGAAGTTCATCAAAAAATTAAAAATGACCTAGTAATCCCATTGCTGGATATGTATCCAAAGGAGAGGAATTCAGTATACTGAAAATATCTGTACTCCTGTGTTTATTACAGCACTATTCGCGATAGCCGAAATATGGAATCAACCTAAGTATCCATCAATGGAGGAAGAAATTGTGGTATATATGCACCATGAAATATTATACAGCTACAAAAAGAACGAAATTCTGCACTTAAAATGACATGGATGAAACTGGAGAACATTATGTTAAGTGAAATAAGCCAAGCAGAGAAAGACAAATCTTGCATGTTCTCACTCATATGTGGGAGCTAAATATTAAAAACAATTGATCTTATGGAGATGGACAATAGAATGACAGTTACCAGAGGCTGGAAAGGGTGGTGGGGAGGTGGGGGAAGAATAGTTAATGGGTGCAAAAATACAGTTAGTTAGATAGAATGAACAATATTTGATAGCACAACAAAGTGACTATAATGAACAATAAGACAGGGTATACTTTAAAATAACTAAAAGAGTAGAACTGGAATGTTCCTAACACAAAGAAATGTTAAATGCCTGAAGTGATGGATACCCCAATTACCCTAATTTCATTAATTCACATTGGGTGCCTGTATTGAAACATCACATGTACCCTATAAAGAAATACAATTATTATGTACCCATAATAATTAAAAATAAAAAAATTATATTTATTTATTTATTTATTTATTCATTCATGTTGAGACAGAGTCTTGCTCTGACACCCTGGGTAGAGTGCAGTGGCGTCATCATAGCTCCCTGCTACCTCAAACTCCTGGGCTCCTTAAGTGATTCTCTTGCGTCAGCCTCCCGAATAGCTCGACTACACGTGCGAGGCACAACATCCGGTTAATTTTTCTATTCTTAGTAGAGATGGGGTCTCCCTCTTGGTCAAGCTGGTCTTGAACTTCTGAGTTCAAGCGATCTTCCTGCCTCAGCCTCTCAAAGCGCTAGGATTATAGGCGTGAGCCACCGCGCCCAGCCAAAAACAAAAAATTTTAAAAAAAGAAAATACCGCATTGGTCTAGATATTTAAAAAAATCTAAACACTATTCTAAACCTTTCCTAAAGTTATTTTGCTCACAGCCTACCACCTCTTGTAGTCCAGTGTCTTAGGCTTGCTGCCCACAGGCTGTTTTCCTTTTATTAGCTACAATTAGCTCTCATTTGTCATTAAATTTAAATTATCCAGAGGCTCATCATTTATATAACCCTTTTTCCCTCTTCTTCCTGCTGCCTGCTTTGGACTTACTTTCCTGGGGTTTTATTTCCAGCATTACTTTCAAGGAGTGGAAAGAGAGAAGGGCTGAAAGACAAATCAGGTAATTTTTTCCACTGAATTTAATTTTAAAGATGTGAAAAGGGAGTCCGTTTGAATGGCTAACACAGAAAATTACCTCTGGATTGATTCACACGTGCTAGCCTTGTTGTTCATCTACACTGACACTCAAGTCGATTGTAGTGAAAAATGTCCTGACGTGCAGTTTAATTTTGAATAGTTTGCTTATTGGGGTTAATGGACTTTCCTGGCCAGCCCTGGTGCATTCGTGAACAAGCGAGGCAACCTTCTCCCAAGAATGCCAGAGTGGGACAACAACACCGTTGTCCCATGTTGAGAATCACTTCCAAGTTACTATCATAAAATGTGCTTTTTGTAAAACAAAATTAATAGATACTGAATAATACTATTCTTGTCAGCTGTCTCTGCCATAATATCCACTGTGTGGTAACTCATACATTTCTTTCTGGGGTTAAATAGCCATAGTTTTAATACTAACAAAGATTAACCCAACTCATTAGGAAGAAAGAGACATGACTGGATTCCATTCACAAATGCTAATTAGAAAAAAGTAGAATTTTAAGACTTTATTCAATCTTTCTTTGTAGTACCGAGAAAAAGGTCTTTAAAGAAATTGGTCACAAAGAAAGTAGAATTTTGGCATTTTTTTTTACATTTTTATTTGTCTGCAAAGAAGCACATGCTTTATAGCTTTATAAAGATTCTGCATAAAGCAGTACACATAGAGCCCCATCATTGCTTCTGGATCATGGTACACAGTCTTCTGCAGCCAATAAATCACAGATGGTGTTTTATCTCTACAGTGCAATTGACAGAAGCAATGTCCCATCTCCCTGGCCCGTCATCCTCAATTAACAGATATAGCCAGGTCTCTGAGCAAATGAGGGGCTTCACAAAAGAGAATTCTCAGAATTACTGATGGTCATTCCTATAAACCAAAAATTTAAAAGATGCAAACCATTTCAATAGAAACTTTGACAGAATGAATTATATTCTTCTGTGCTTTCAAAGCAGAGAATGCAACCTTAACTCTAATTTGTATCATGGATGCAGAGATTTTATTACAGTCCACGATCAAAGCATGTCATAGTGCAACACTGCCCTGGGGAGACAAGGTGTAGAGAATTATATGGATAGCTGCCTATGCATTTTGGCTTTTGTCCCTTATTCAACAAATATGTATGGAGCATAGGTATGCTAGAGATTGTGTTGATTTCTAAGGCTACAAGGCTGCAAAGACATGCTGCCCTCAAAAAGCTTACAGTCCAGTGGGGGACAGAGACAAATACACACTCATTGTATAATTATCATTGGTAAATGCTCCTAATAGAGAAGAGAACAGAGCTCTCCTGGGAGAGTCAAAGAAGAATTTTTACATTTCATTTTATTGAAAATAACTGCATTGCCTTTTCTGGTTGTAAACTTACCTGTGAGAAGTTTAGCAAATACAAAAGCATGTAAGAAGAAAATGAACCACTTTCAAGTTCATTATTGAGAAATAACCACTGATTTCATTTTGGTATACTTTTTTTCTGAAATTTTATGGAGACTGTTGTGTTTGTGTGTGTTGTGTGCACATGTGTTTTCTCCAGATTGTCTTCTATGCCGCTGACCCCTAGTCTACGTCCACCCTGCTCACTTTGTAATTGCCTGCTTTTTATCTCTATTGATTGGGAAATCAGACAACCAAACTTGTTGGGACGGTGTCTAAAAGAAGAGCAAATCACACTGAGTGCAGGTCTGAGGGCCTCTTCTCAGAGAAGAGAGCAGGAGCTTTAGCACATGGTTTCTATTTTGAATCCTCAGAGGCCTTTTTTCCCTCGCTTCCTGGGCTTCAGCTGTGTTCCTGGTACTTGAGGTTACTGGAGAGATGACCTCTCCGTAAGTGAACTGCTTTTTTCTAAATGTAGTTCCTGACTTTTAGAAACTAATGAGAATTTGGCAATGCCTGGCTATCAATAGCTTGTCAGTGTTAAGCTGTGAGCAAAAGCGGCCTCAATTTTAAGCCTCTACTTCAGCCCAGGAGGAGCCTACCAATCTGTGCATAGAAGACATGTGGCAATTGGAACCCAATGCTAGTTACATTTGTCCTTGGGAAACCTTCATCTAGGGTTGCCGGATAAAATATAGGACACTCAGTTCAATATAAAGTTAAATAAACAATGGATAATTTTTTTAAATATAAGCATGCCCCATGCAATATTTGGGATATACTGAAAAAGAAGTATGCCTTGTTTATCTGAAATTCAGATTTAACTGGGGTGTCCTGTATTTTAATTTACTAAATCTGACAATTCTACCCATCTTTTCCAGGTACTCGATCACCATAATTAAACTCTTTCCCCCCACCCTCCTTTCCTTCTTTTCTCCTTATCCACACTGCTGGCTAGAAAGGCTTAGTTGAGTTGACTTCACTTCCCACCTGGCTGTGGTCTAGACAGTCTCAACATAAGGCATGTTTGGTAATGGAACGGTATCTTTTAAATAAAAGAAATATCTTAACATAGAAGCAGAGTCTCATCCTACAACAATTAAATTAAAGTCAAATGTGTGTGTGTGTGTGTGTGTGTATTAAATATAATTATTAAGATTTTAAAAGAAAAATTCATTTCCACTTTAAGTTCATAATCTAAATCATAAGGATTTGAACAGAATGTTGTGGAAGGTTCCAATAAAAATTAAGTTTCAAAATCATGGGGGAAGTGTCTTAAAAATAACTGTTTTTCGATACCTTTTTAGTGACTCTAAAGCCATAGTCGAGGGAATTAATCTATTAATTCCTTTAACGCAACTGCTAGCACTTAGCCAAGTGCATGGAGATGATTGATCTACTTGTCTTGCTGATGATGACAATGATTACACTACTTTTTAGAAAATACTTTTCTAGAATTGAATAATGCAGAGTTTTTCCCTATTGAATGTTTAGAATTCTGAGTTATTCTCTTATATTAAGGTAGAAAAAAGGCATGGATTTTAGAGTTTGTCCTGGATTAGAATTCGACCTCTGACCCTAATTTCCCAGGACTGTGGAGGAATCACTTAAATGCTCTGGGCTCTAGTTCCAGTACCTGAACAGGGAGGTAGCAGTACCTGAGTGTTTATGAAGATTAGATGTGGTGATACATGTGAAGATATCCAGCTTTATGGGTACCCGATAAATGTCGTTTCAATTCTTTTGGGGATGTAGTTGCTTTTAGTCACTAAAATATTTGGCAATTAGAGTGGCACCAGTGTCAGCTGTTGATTCCTGCTTCTTGTGACAAATCCTGGACTACATCATTCACGTCTTCCCTCTCTCCTTTCCTTTTCTTCTGCATATCACAAGGCATGCTAAATTCTTCTGCAGTCCTTAATCTCATGACGTCCCTTTCACTTCTTGTCAAATGCCCAAAGCCATATACAGAGGATGGTTACCTCTTCAGCCTCTAATCTCTTAAATTACCTGACACCTAAGAGGACACAGGTCATACATCCTCAGCACTGGTATCTTGCATTTCTTTATCTTTCCTCTGATAAATACTTACTACTAATTTTTCTCCATCCTTGGTGAAGGAAAAGTACTATGACTTGATATCACCTAAAAATAAATTTCAGCCAACTCTACAAAAATTTCAAATAAGGTTCTAATAAAAGACAAAATGATTAAATTAAACAAAATATTCTATAACTGTTAAATAAAAGGTATGTACAAACATGGATTGAAATGTGGTAGAAATAATTGTTTTAAACCAAAAAAATAGTAGTTAAAATCACAGGTGAAAAAATGCTACAAAGATAACACATTGCTTTATTAGGAAAATTCTGGTGTTAGGATGAATTAATAAGATTAATATTTTAAAATACATGTCATAAAAATACAAATACAAAGGTTTCAATTTGGAAAAAATAAAGGATAAAATGAATATATCCACGGCATTCTTGGCTGCTACAGTTTGAGCTTGTCCCCACCAAAATCATGTTGAAATTTGACCTTCAGTGTGACGGTGTTGGGAGATGCTGGGGTCATGGGGTCAGATCCCTTAGGAATGGCTTGGTGCTGTTCTCATGGTAGTGAGTTTTTGCTCTGGCAAGACTGGATTAGTTCCCATGGGAATGGATTAGTTCCCGTGAGAGTGGGTTGTTAAAAAAAACAGGACACTCTTCTGGTTTGGTCTCTTCACACGTCTGCTTTCTCTTTGATCTATTCTACCATGTTGTGATGCAGCACAAAAGCCAGAGCCACGCCATTGAACTTCCCAGTCTACAGAACTGTGAGCTAAAAAAACCTTTCTTTATAAATTCCTCAGTCTCAGGTATTCTGTTATAGCAACACAAAGTAGACTGAGACACTGGCCCTCCCAGCATCCATCTCTTATCTGCAGCACAGAAACCATCTGAGAGTTGTTTTACAGTGAACAGCAGCATCTGTCACTGAAGTTCTCACCCATGTGTCTATTCTACTGGAGTAGTCTCGAATCACAGACCTCTACATTACAAAATGTCTTGTGCATTCTGTTTCATATTTACATTTAAAATAGCAGAAGTCTGGCATTTTATAGTAGGTACCTATCGTTGTGCTGCTGTAACAGAATACCTGAGACCAGGGAATTTACAAACAGCAAAAATTTGTTTTCTCACATTTCTGGAAGCTGGAAAGTCCAGGACCGAGGTGTCAGCAGGGTCGGTGTCTGATGAGGGTCTGTTCCATCCATGGCGTCCTCTCCCAGTGGGATCCTTGCATTGTGGATCAGGGAAGCATAAAGGGAGGAACAGAAGAGATGGACAGGCAAAAAGGGCCTCACTAGTTCCCTCCAGCCCTTTTATAATGTCGCTAATCCCATTCGTGAGGGCTGTGCCCTCAGGACTTAATCACAAAAGACTTCACCTCTCAATACAGTACTATCACCTTCGGGTTTAACTTCCAACATGAATTTTGGAGGGGACACAAACATTCAAACTGTAGCAGCACCTTTTCACTCACGTTTATGATCACTCCTTTGCATAGGAACTTTCCACCAGAAGGATTCTGCCATATCTGACATGTTGGAGGTGGGAGAGAGTGATCTCAGAAGCCAAAGGAAAGGGAAGACTAAGAGGGAACTCACCTGAAGGAGACATGTGGCCTAATCCAGTGATCTGGAGCCAGCAATAGGTCACAAGTAGAGGATAAGGAGGGGGTTAATAGATGTGGGTATAGTTTGCCAGCTGATTATAGGAAGTGGACCAAACAACCTTATTTCACATCTTAATTGAATAATCCATCAAACAAAACAAGATAACACTTTGGAACTCAAGCAGCTTTGTTCCAGGACCCCTGGTTGTGTATACCAGAATAGCAACACTGTTCCTCTTACTTTGATGGATGTCCTTGTATCAAATTCTAAGCATGGCAGATTTTACAGGTAGAGAGAAGAAATATCTTGCATTTCAGGCAATGCCAGTTATGATTTCAGTGACATTGGGAATGCAAGAGCCCCTGTGTGATGCAAGTGGGCAGGATAGTGATGAGAGCAGAGTTCCAGCCTAGAAGTAGCCTTAGTGTTAGGGCCTGGACTTTTACGATCCTGGCTGTACAAGAGTGAATGAGAATATGGGGTACTGAGTACGCTAATCCATGGGGCTCAATCAAAATTGCCATTGGGAGCCCTAGCTGAGCCTAACATAAAATGGACATCTTTGTTTATCATCAAGGACCCTCCTCCTTCAGTTATAGTGCCATAGGCCCAATTTTACTGGCATATTGCATGGGAGATTTTCCTTGTGGCCATGATAGCAGTGGCCATGGAAACAATATTTTAGCCTTAGAACATTTTTGCATGGCTCTGAGGGCCAAGGAGTCCTGGCTTACTAGTAAGCAACAAGGACTAACAAGTGCTCCTGGAGAGGTTAAAAATATTTGAGTAGGGAAACTTACAAAACACTTGTCTTTCTGCAGTTAAATAGGAGGATGGTTCAGGAAAAATAAATGTAGGATATTAATACCAATGAGAATGTCTCTGTGCTCACTCATATGTAGAGTCCACAATAGCTGAGTTACACTGAAACTTATGTTCTCACGTATTTATTCATTAATGTATCCAAGGAACATTTGTTGGGTATCTCCTGAATGCTAGACACCCTGCTGTACTCTGTGGACACATTACAAATAAGATAGACATGATCTCTAACTTCCTTTGATGGAATTTGCAGTCTAGTTCCTGCATATCTCCAAGGAAACTTCACTATTTTAAAAAAATCTTTTTTTTTAATTTAAGGCATCGAAATTCAAGGATTTAAAAATAAAAACTTGCAAATCTGTGTAATAGCTAGGAATAGATAGTACTTTTAGTGTGTAGAAATACTGATTGTTGCTATTGTCTCCTAAAATAACATAGTGAGAAGGTACAGCTCCTTTTATATTTTTGACTGTAAAATGATTCTTCTCCTCCAAATGGGATGCTTGTCCTCTCAACTTGATTTCACAATTTCAGTGTCTAGGAATGAAAGGGAAACCTTGCCAGCCAGCCAGATGAAACAAATCCACCCAGCAATCAAATGGGTAGCAGGTAGTGCAGCCTAACCTTCCTCTCGTCCTACAGGTTAATATTAGATCTTTCCCATTCAGGAAAAACAGGACAAATAATTTTCCAGTTTCAGACTCTTATAAATAAAAATCACTATTCCATTTTATGATAAATATGTTTGCTTGAAGTGCCATCCAAAATCTGAAATATAGCTTGGTCCTTTGGATCCTCTTTAATAGTATTATGTACATGTCAACACCGCCATGACAGGCATTAATAATGAGTAAAATAAAATAAATGGTTATTAACACTTAAGATATGTTAGATTCTGTTAGGCACTAAGGATTGTTTCATCCCTGCAAAGGGAGAAATAGAATTAATATATATTAATAATATGGTCCAGACTCTCAAAAAATTTATAATCTTGTTGGGAAGGGAAAATTAAAACATATGAAACAAAACTAAACAAAAAATGCAAAGGAGTGTATAATAAAGTGCTGAAGTATGGCAAGTGGTAATAAAAATCATTGAAGGTTTTAATGGTCCAAGAATGTTTCACAGCCTAGACTGCACTGTACTGAGCCTTCAGGGAAGGTCAATTGTGTCATAGGTACAAGTAAATGTAGGAAATTGCAGGTGGGGTAAACAAAGGATAGTGACGTGAACTTGCTGTTTTTAGAGCAATAGGTAGACTGGTTTCACTGGAATGAAAATTGAAATAAGATCAATGGAAGAGTGGATGCTTTTGGGAGGACTCGACAGCTAAACAGAGATGTTCTAATGGGGATACTAAGTAATAAACCATAAAAAATTTTGGCGCAGAGGTTATAGAAGAATCAATCTGAAAACTACATGAGGGTTGAAAGTGGGAAGAAAAGTCAGGGAGACCATTAGGAGACTCAGCCCCTGATCCAAGAGAGTCATTACTCCATATATAAAACTTCAGGATTATTTGTAATCGATTTGTTGGCATGAATTATGAGTGCAAGTTAGAAAAGAGTAATTAAAATCCAGGTATTGAGCAAGACTAGAGGGAGTGATGAGTTTGGGAAGTGTGAGTTAGAAGGAGAATACGAAAGACAGAATGTCTGCTATTTGGAAGATCCTCAGTAATGCAATACTCTGTGTTGAAAAAATTCTGTTGGAAATCCTGTTAATAAGCAATAATTGGAGGGCTTTAAAAGAAATTATTAGCAGAGCCGTGACTTCAAATGACCTATACCACCCTGATAAAATGTACATACTATGTAGCAATATTTAGAGAAAAGCGAAATATTGAGGTCAATGTAAACCCCTATATCCACAAACAGGTCATTATCTGAGATTATCTCTAGATCAAAATGTGAAAAATGCACTATGTTCAAATTAGTATGCAAAATAAATCATCAGCATGGAGTGAATTTATGTGATTATGCCATGAATAATTCATTAGCACAAGCGATACAATTAGCTACTTATAATATAATGATATAACTATTACATTCATGTACAGTAAGCCTGACTCAAACTATAGTAATAGCAAGACTAAGTTTGAAAGCAAAAGAAAGACCCAAATGTGTCAAACCCAAAGGCATATAATCACACATATTGCTAGTGGAACAAAAAAGTAGTAAGTAGACAGATCAAATACATGACTAAAATTTGTTTTAAAAACGTGTGTGATTACATATATGAGCATTTTATTAGACAGTGAATAAAATTACTTACTCTGTATTCTGATCTAATTGATGTGTTTAATAAACATATCTCTTGACATATTTATAAAATTACTATAGATAAAGCATACAGATAAACAGTTAAATAGCTAGCTATTCTAAACCAAAGCATTTTAACTATAGATAAATCTTGCTCAGACTTTCAGCAGATAGAAGTCAGGAAGTTGAACAGATGAAAGATCATCAATGCTTGAGCTGGATCAATAAGTAAATGGCATCTGTAGTTTGCTTCAACTAAATCTTTACTTTCCAGAATAGAGGTTCAATTCACTTTAAGTCTTGCTTTAGTAATTTTCACGATGAAATTACATCTATTTTGTACTTTCAATGTGTTGGTTTAGGCTAAGCTTGCCCATTGATAGACAGTCTGTGGGGGTTTCCTTGGAATTTAATTCTGCTCTTCTTCAAGAGCTGCCATCCTTTCATCCCTAGGAACCCAGCAAAGTAACATATTTGAACTTGGCTTCAGATTACTTCTTGTTGGTTTTGCTTCATTAATTAATGGACAACCATAGAATATGCAAATTGAAAATGGTAAACCAGAGTGATAATTTCTAAAAGATGCACCAAAAATAATACAATGTCCTTATCACTGTTGTTGTCATCCCTGTCAGTGAACCGTTTTATGGAGGGGGCAATGTGGCAGTGGAGTTTGAGGGACTATTTTAAGTGAAATCACACATCTATAGCAGGATGGATGTTTATACTGAATTTCCCACAATAGCAACTTCAAGTTACTCATTATATTTTCCAGATATAATAACCAGTGATACATTATGGAACATCTCTTGTACATTCTATAACAACATATGTAGAAATGAAATGATATCAATTGAGTAGGAATTATTGATGTGACAAGCCTCATCTTATGTTTTTTAGTGTATGTAATCTCTTTTATTTGCCAAAAATACCCTCTATGAGAGATTTTCATTTCTGGCATCACAGTGGTAAAAACCCAACTATTGAAAAAATTTAACATACTGAAGAAAAACACACATTTACAAACACAGCCACTCTCACATTGCTGAGCTGGCAAGAAAGGTAAAACTAAGCCAAAGCATGAATCCGGAGCAAGAAGTGCTGTTTGAACTCTAGGTGATTTCCAAAATTGTCTGAACAGAAGCTTTGATATTAATGGGCAACATGTCATTAAAAGACAAAAACCTAGGCCTTCCAAAGAAAGAGAATTGATTCAGAACTTCAAATAAAGCTGGAACTCCAAAAGTATCCTCAGTGAAATGGTTGGCTAGAAACAGAACAAAACAAAACAACTCTGTCTTTAAAGATTTTCGTTAAGGAAAATTTACTCTGTTCTTTGTCTTGATGGAAAGAAAAAAAATAAAAGCAAACCCAAACTAATAAATTCAGCCAAATTGTAGGATACAAGAAAAACACAAAAGTTATTTGCATTTCTATACATTAGCAATAAACAATTCAAAAATAAAATTAAAGAGAAATTTATTTTACAAAAGCACTAAAAAGTACAAAATACATAGCAATAAATTTAACCAAGGGTAAAAGACATGTATGTTAAAAGATATAAAATATTGCTGAAAGAAATGGAAGAAGACATAAATATATGGAAAGACATCCTGTGTTTATGGATTAGAAGACTTAATATTGTTAAGAAAGAAATACTACTCAAAATGATCTACAGATTCAATGCAATCTCTATCTAAATCTCAATGGCATTTTTTTTCTGAAATTGAAAAGCTTATCCTTAAGTACAAATGAAATTATAAAGAATCCTGAATAATAAAAATAATATTGAAAAAGAAGAACGAAGTTAGAGGACTTACACATCTTGATTTCAAAACCTATTATGAAGCTATAGTAATCAAAACAATATGGTAGTGGCAAGAGATTAAATACATAGACAAATGGAATTGAGAGTACAGAAATAAACCCATACATCCATAAACAATTAATTTTCAATAAGGGTGCCAAGACCATGTAATGGAGAAAAATATTCTCTTCAACAAATGGTTTTGGGACAATGAGATATCCACATACAAAAGAATAAACTTGGACCTCTACTTCATGTCATATACAAATATTAACTCAAAACAGATTAACAATCTTAATGTAATCAAAACTATAAAATTCTTAGAAGAATACACGCAGTTAAATATTCGTGATCTTGTATTTAGCAATGGATTATTACATAATGACATCAACTGTAAAAACTACAAAAGGAAAAAAATAGATAAATTAGAGTTCATCAAAACTAAAAACTTGTATATATCAGAGCATACTATCAAAAAAGTGAAAATGCAATCTACAGAATGAGAGAAAATATTTGCAAATCACATGGCTGATAAGGGTTTAGTATGCAGAATTTATAAAGAAGTCTTACAATTCAACAACAAAATGACAAACAATTAATTTTTTTTTTAAGATGGGCAATCAACTTAAATGGACATTTCTCCAAAGAAGATATTGAGATGGCCAAAAATTATAAGAAAAGATCCTCAACATCATTAGTCATTTGGGAAATGCAAATCCAAACTACAATGAGAAACCATTTTACACTCACTAGACTGCCTATAAACAATAACAAATTAAAAAAAAAAAAAGGAAAATAACAGGTGTTTACAGAGATGTGGAGAAGTTGGAACCCTCCTGTATTACTAGTGAGAATATAAAATGGTAAAATCCACTGTGGAAAACAGTTTTGTGGTTCTTTAAAAAGTTAAGCATAGATTTACTATATATCACAATTCCACTCTTAGGTATGTACCTAAAAGAACTGAAAACAGGTGTTCAAACTAAAACCTGTAGATGAATGTTCATAGCATTACTATTCACTATAGTCAAAAGGTAGAAACAACACACCCAAATTTCCATCAATGAATGAATGGACAAACAAAATGTGATATGTACATGGAATTTAGCCATAAAAAAGAATAAAGTACTGATACCTGCTACAACATGGATGAATCTGAAAAATATGATAAATGAAAGAAGCCAGAAACCAAATGTCTCATACTGTATGATTTCATTTAAATGACATATCCAGAATAGGTAACTCCATAAAGACAGAATATACATAGTGTTTGTCAAGGGGTAGGAAGTAAGGGTATGGGAAGAAACTGCTTAGTGTGTATGAGGTTTCCTTTTGGAATGATGAAATGTTTTGGAACTAGATAGAGGTGATGATTGCAAAACATTGTGAATGTACTAAATGCCATTGAATATATGCTTTAAAATGATAAATTTCATATTATGTGAATTTTAATCTCAATTTAAAAAACTAAACAAAAAATATCTCCACTGGAAATTTATAAATATAAGCAGGGCTTATTGTGGAATTGTGCTCTGAATTTATATCATCCCCGATCAGTAGTGCCAGCTGATGAATGACATAAGAAAATGCAAATATTTCCTTCAGGAATACACTGTCAATCTAGGACACAGAATAGATACAGAGAAAGTTTCATTAAGCCTGGACTCACAAGAACAACAAAAATAACAAAACACAATGGAAACTAAAACACCAAGAACAAGAAAGAGCATAAACAATGAAGACCAGAATCAGATTCATAAAGACTTCAAATAATGGAATTATTAAATTTAGAATATAAAAATTAAGAATATTCAATATTTTTAAAGTAAAAAAAGGAAGGCATCACATGTGTGAACAGGAATAAGAGACTATGGGAATTGATCAGGCAGAGTTGATAAAATTTTTTTAAAAGCCCAGAACTTCTAGAAGTAAAAAATATAATTATTGAGATTAAAAACTCAATGGAAAGTTTAAATAGAATATCGGACACAGCTGAAGAAAGACTTTACAATTGGAAAATAAAGCAGAAGACATGACTCAGAATACATTATGAGCAAAGATTTGGAAAATGTGAAATAGAAGTCCAGAGACATTAGAGTGAAGTTAGAAAACCTGGCTTATGTGTGGTCAGAATTTCACAAGAGAATATAGAGAAGAGAAATAAGTCAGTACAGAAACATATAATGGCTAATGGCTAAGAATTTTCCAATATCGATGACAGACTAGAATACAGATTCAGAAGATCTCATTGAAATCTAAGTAGATAGCAACAACAACAACAAGAACACCTGAACACACCTTAGTGATATTGCAGCTCACCAAAAACAAAGCACAGGTAAATACCTACCAAGGAATGACAACAGCTACAATGAAAGCCAGAAAATGATGAAAAGTATCTTCAAAGAGCCAAGAGAAAATAACTACCAAAACATTACATGGTGGGTAAAACTAGTTGAAATAAAGCCATGATCAGACAAATAAAAGTTGAGTTTTGAGGAGTAAAGGATATTGAAAGGAATGTACTTCAGGAAAAATGAAAATACACTTGAAGGACAATATATAAGAAGACATATGATTTTTTAAAAAACCCAGTGATATAGAAATTGTTGTGTTTATTGTTTAAACCAGAAAACTGAAGTTCAGATTATTTTTCAAAATCTACCAACTAGTGAATCAGTCTTAATATCTTGATCTGTATTACTCAAAGCCTGTATTCTCTTGTTTTTTATATAAATATATATATTTATATATTAATAAATATATATAAAATATATAATTTATATATAAATAAAATACTTGACACAACTGTATTAGCTGACTTGGGCTGCTATAACAAAATATCACAGACTGGATGGCTCAAATAACACAAATTTAATTTTTCATGGTTCTGGAGGCTGGGAAGCCCAAGATCAAGGTACTGACTGATTCAGTTTCTGGTTAGGGCTCTCTTCTGGGCTTGCTTATGACCACCTTCTTGCTGTGATTAATATTGGGGATTAGGGTTTCAACATATGAATTTTGGGAGGACATAATTCACTCCATAGCACCAGCCTTCCACATAGTAGCTTTCTCTAAATTCATGAAAATTAGTTATAGATCCTATGATTGAGTTCACTCTATTCCTTATATATTTAAAGGAGAAGTTTGGTGCTAGTTATCCCTTACTCTACATCCCAAATTTCTTCTCAACCCATGTGTTCTCTGCCTCAGGAGGCTAACCCCTAACAATGAATCTTTTTGCTGGCATGTTACTGATTATGTTTGGTCCACAGGACACACCGGGTTGGAGAGGAGAAAAGCCAGGGTATTTCTTCTCTGCTCCTTCCCCGCTTTAACACAACAATTCAGGTAGCTACTGTGTTTTTCTCCTAAACTACATCTCCAATCCTCCATGATTCTAGTTCTTACTCGGTTCTGGTCACATTATTTCTCCTCCTTGTCCCTTTAGCCCAGAGGTAGTAATGTTACTAGTCCATGGGTAAATCACCCTTACTTGCTCCTGAAACTCTATCTATGACTACACTTTTGCAGAGTCCTGTCATTAACATATCTTCATTTAAACCATATGAAGGGTGAATTCCTTTTCTTACTGGGATTCAGGACCTCACAAGCCTTGCTTAAAGATTGTGTCTAATTTAAAGCTCAGGTATATGGGACTTACATGCCATTCCACATTTGCATTTGGCGAAAGATATATATACATTGATATCCATTTCACTTAGAAGTGAAAGATTAAAAAGGATAGGAGAAAATGCTAGAAGAAGTGAAAGGTACTTTGAAAACCTGCGTAAAGAAATTGTTCCTTAAACCTTTAGAAAAACCACACCATTGTCAAAAGGTCTCTGCCAAGGGAGTCATACAGAAAAATGCCCTTTTGTCTTCTTATGAATAAATTGAACATCATTACCCAAGTATTGTCCATTCCTTTAATGGAAAGGTCATAAAAGGAGATCATTCTTTTTCTTTATGATTCATTTTTTCATTTTTTTCCCCTTTGGAATGAGAATAAGTAGAAATTTTCAATATTTTAGTTTAAAATAGGTCATTTCCTTCTCGCATTGTCAGAGAAGTCTTACTTTCCTAAATTGGGTGATTGGGTGTATTCAGGGAGTTCCTCTATGCAGTGTAGGTGAGTTTCAAAGTCAATGTCCTTCTCAGTGTTTGAAATGTGTGGTGGGAATCTGTTGGGATTGCTTTGTTAATGCAGAGGTAGGTCATGGAAAGCCCAAAGGCAGTAGGTTGGAGTGGGCACTAGAAATAGCCTCCAGCAAAGAAGCAATTCCACTGGACAGTGGGCAGGTACAGGTAGGTTCAGATGCTGTGATCAAATGGTCATGAAAGGGGATTGGAAGAGAGGAGCAAAAGGACATGGAAGGAAGTTTTCTGTATGGGTGGGCCTTGTTGTTGAGACTGAGAAGAGTCTGAGAGAAAGTCCTTTTACACACACTAAACAAATTCCATCAGAGTTAAGATATATGCCTTGGGGGAATGGCTCTGAAACTTCTGCTAAGTTCATTGAAAATGAGTTTATACTATTCGTACAGTATCTGTGGATTATATTTTCAAATTCTCCAATGTTATTTTAGATGTGGCCCCCAAACCATCAGTGTGTGCCACTGTGTGAGGCCAAGGGAGGAGAGACCAGTGAGTCAGGGAGGGAGGAAACTGTTTTTCACTAAGGTAAGTTTTTTGATCCTTGGGTCCCTAAGATGGCGGCAGCCCAAGAGCAAAGCCAAATCTAACACCAGGCAGTGTCATTGGGACCTCCACAGTAGAGTGTTCCAGCCCTGGCTTATTCTCTATTAAATGCTCTGAAGATTAAAAGCATGACTTTGTGACTTGGTATTCCCTGTGCTCAGAACAAAATCTGTCCTCCAATGGGTAAACAGTGAATGTTTGTTGACTGATTGCAAAAATATCACCATGCCTGACTGTCTGTCCTTTCACCCTCAAGACTTATCTTAGAAATGATGGACATGAAGAAACTAGGCCTTGGCTGGACCCCCGCCTAGCCTGGGCCACACCAGCCACTGTGCTATGGCATGTGGTTGCTGAAGTTCAGCTACAAGGCTATGTAAGAGTTGTTTTAGGGGGAGGATGGGGTGAACTGGGTGAACTTTTCCGCTAGAGTTTGGCCTGAGGAAAGATGTAAAAACTTGTGTCTGCAACGCTTTAACAGCATTAAAGTCAAATGAAAGCTTTTCATACAGCGAAATCCACAGCAGCTTTCTGTGGTATGCAGGGCTGCAAGCCAGATACACCTGAAAGCAAGCGCTTGCCTTACTCTCTCTCTGCCAGAAAATGATGATACAGGGATACCAAAGGGAGATACCGTGAACGTCAAGTCAAACAAATCATAGCTCTTCTCCGGCAACTTCTTTGACCTTGTTCCGAGGTAAGTCACACCTGCAGGAGGGACATTCAGGATAAGCATGTTTGTCATTTGAGGCTTCTATCTGCTCCAAAAGGAACTCTAAATCTTCCTTATGGAGGCACTGACATTTAGTTTGGCACATTTTCAGATACTAGAAAAAGAACCATGACTTGACAAAAAAAAAAAAAAATATGTCAAGTTAATATAAAGCAGAAGAGGCAATTATTTCAAGCTACTTAGAGAATAATTTGCACATAAATGTGCAACCACACAAGTTTTCAGGTATTGAGATTTCTGTTTTTTCCTGTCAATGTACATAAAGTAAGATAATAATGGATTTTTCAAATCTTCTAAAATCAAGTAAGATTTTTTTTTTCCTTTGAGGTATCCAGGGCTTTTGTTTGTTTATTTGCTTGTTTTCTGCCAAGTGTGGTTTCTGTTTCAAAGTTCAAGAGCATCATATCAAGCTTTATTACATCTGAAGATGAAGGGAGTAGTTTTACAGGGAAGCTATAGCATCCATTTTAGAGTAGATATAAATCTTATATTTGGCACATGTTTATCTGATGAACTCCACTGTGTATGTTCCAAGTTTCAATTAAATCCTTTCTGGGGCAGCAAACCCATTTGTTGATTTGATGGGGGTGTTACACTCTTTTATGTGACAAAATAACCCAGAGACTCTCACAACTTAAAATGTAAGGGATCCAGAAAGACTGAAGAGATACAAAAACATATCCCAAAATAGACATGCAGTTTGTACTTGTTGACATACTTGCTGGGTATTTTTGCTGTCTTCTTTGTTTTTAAAGGGGCACCTAATCCTATGTTTCCATCATTTTCTTGGCTCCTCTCTAGCTTGTACATCCTGTGACTTCTACAGTCCTGACACATTAAGGCAATATTGAATCTCTCCAAGTCTTTGATTATTGTTTTACTCATCTCCAGACTAGCTCCTCCATCACGCTAACTTTAAAGATAAAAGATTGGCCCATGAATGAAATCAGAAGGAGAAAGTTCATTTTTGTAATTCCAGCGATGAGACACCTTCCACATTTATTACTGCCCAAGTATCAGTTTTTGAAGGCAGATTAAAAAAAAAAAGTCTGGTGTCGGTAACATTAATGTGTCATGCCCACATCATATGGAGTCTCTTGAACTCTATGGGGAAAGAAAGACAGCCTGCTTTTAGACCTTCTGCTTTCCTTATTAACTTTGACCTTAGCCATTTCTCAATCAGCTGCTTACACATCCATTTTATACACCAGAGGTGTAGAAAATTTCATAAGAAAAGCAACCAGCATAAAAATGACTTTTTAAAGAAAGTTCAGCAACCTCCATATAGATCGAATATGACATGTTCAAGTCACTGACTTCATTTATTAAATGCACTTCCCTGATGTGTTAAATAACTCTTTCTCCTAAGTGCAAAGGGTTTGTGTGGCTCCTTCTGCCCTCTCTGTTCCCGTCTCCACGATTTATGATGTTCTCCTGACAGGCTTCATATGTCTAGGGCCCATTAGGTAGGAAGGTAGTTTTACCTCTGGGTGAGGACTGAAGTCATCCTGGGGTGAGCATTATTGTTCGGCAGTTTCCCTGGAAGTTTAGGAAGGAACAAACAAAAAGAGAATCACCTGGAATAGAGGTTTTCGGGAGCATTTGCTTTCGCTTTTCAAAACGGGTTTTCTTTCTGTGTGAATTATTATTATTATTGTTTTTACTGTGTAAATGCACAATGTTCTCTTATTTAAGAGTATGTTGAATTGGAACAAAGGTGACCTTAAAAAAAAAGGTGGCTCAAGTGTTTCAAAAAGATTTGGGGAAAAAAAGTGCAGCTGCTTAAGTCGTAAATTGGGGCCACTTGTTACAACCCTGTGGATGGAAAAGTACATCTTGCATTAAAACATGGTCTCGTGCCCATGAATCAGTAAAGGATGTTTATAGATGTGAAATGTTCTAATGTTGTCTGGAAACAGCTGCTAATGTTGGATCAGGCTTCGGTGTGCGAGTGTATAAAATAGACCTACACACACACATGGAAAACTGAAGCTGCTGGTTAGGATCAACTGTAAGTTAAGTATCTGAATTATTTAAGGTGCCTGGTTTTTCTAAACTTCTTTGCAGTAGAGTTTGATGTCTGAGAGTATTTGGGAACACTACCACTATGTCTCTGAGAGTTGTTAGTCTCAGGGCTGGTATTTAAAGTGGGAATTATTTGTTTGAGAAAGGGATTAATACTCAGGTAGGGAAGGATTTATTCTGCAAGTATTTTTCATAAATTTCTTTAAAATCAGGTTGAAGATTTATCAGTCCTTTCTCTTTCCTTGGAATGGATTTTATTACAAGATCAAAAACTGCCAACAGCCAGGCCTAGTAAAATGCAAAATCACTCGTATCTTCCTGTCTTTTAACAGGTTGAGGCTTCTGAGTACCTTTTATTTAAATGAATAATAATAGTTCTTAAAAATATAAAAATACTGGTTACTGATTGTTACCTGTCCTGAAGCTTAGTTGCTAACACATTGTCACAATGAAAGAGCTCAGACGAAATCTAAATTTGGTGTTAGAAGTCCATTGCTGTATTATTAATCATTTGAAATAAAAATGTCACAGTTATGACTCTTTGGAAACTGCTGCACTTAACTTCCAAACTGTTGCTTTTAAAAAGACTAATTCAGGGTTGGGTACATTAATGTCAATGTCCTATAAAACTGCCAGCTAAAAAAAATGTCAGCAGAGACATTTTTTCTAGCCATGTCAGCACAAAAGGGTGCCTCAGTTGTTTCATCTCCAAACAGCTGCATGCTTTCATTGACATTTGGTGACCTTTCTTTGTGCACCCGGCCTAACCTCTTAGGTTGTTTCCTGGCCTCCCTTCTGTGACCCTTGACCGAGGCCAACCTTTAGCTGGAGAATGTGACATTTTGTTCTCCTCTAGCTGACATGTGATGCTCTCATTATTCAAAGGTATGTGAAAATAATGACCCCGAGTGACCTTTGAGTTTCCTTTCATTTATTGGTTGTTTTTGGTGCTTGTTCAGCATGCGCCTAGGTGAAGGGGGGTGAGGGTAGAGATGGGAGCAGCCTAAGATGGCCAATATCTCATTGTATTTCGTTTCTAATATCTTTCCTGCCAGATGAGCCACTTTACTGCTTATGACTAAGCCTCAGTATTTTCTGTTTATTGATTTGGGGACAGTTTTGACCTTTGGACAATAGGTCTTTTTGCAATTTAAGAAATTTGGTTTAGTGAATGAAGCTACTCATTTGTTACTATCGTCTTCCTATCACTAACATTTCTACATTTCTGAAGATAATTTTCCATTTAATAATGCCAAATCTTTCATACTTGGAAAATGAATAACACATACAGAATAATAATATGTGACACAATAAATAAGTGAAAAATTTGTCATTTATGCTTTATGTATATAACCTAGTTGGATATTTGAGAGAGTTCTCTTTCTAGAGAAAAAGTTTTGTGCATTTTATCATATACTTGTAATAAACCTGATTATGCTTATAGATTCAATGTTACAACAATTTATATATATGTATGTATATTAATATAGAAATGTGCACAGTGGGTACTAAATATGAAGAAGGAAAATTAAATTTAGGCACTGGTGAAATAATGATCATAAATTACTTAAGTCCAATTTGGCATGTCAGAATCAGATCAGAGAGTGTTTATCCATAAGAATTTAGAGATATTTAAAATACTATTTATCTCAACATATTTCACTAAGTAGTTTATGGTATCTGCTGTTGAGTTACTCAACAAGACAAAGGGAATTTCCACTTAAAGAAAATAACAAAATAAGGAATCATTATCCCCTTTATGTAATATGTACCTGTTTGTATTTTGCTCCTAATCAATTCTCACCTCTAATACAATTACCTCCAGAATAGATCCAGCTACTGTAGAAAATTAAAGACAAGAGTTTGCATTGCTTGGCCAAAGTTTAAACATGGTCATTAACTCTGAGATTTCGTAATTTTCCAAGGCAAGCTAGATGCTGATGATGAGTGACATGAGAATTATTCTAAGTACAGTAACAACTACATAGTCTTCAGCAGAACACAGGGCCCTCTGATTAGGCATGTTCAAATGAAGAAAAGGCCATCATCCCTAAACCACCATATCCCCTCTAACTTCAACCTCAAACACTTGAAAAAAATTACATCATTATACTGTTATTTTCTTTATTATAGGAAAAAATAAGACTTTTAAACCCATGGAATTTTCCTATTTATGATTCAGTCCATTATTTAAGCACAAATTTAAGGAACATTGACATAGTGCATTAATACTTTCCTCTAAAGGATCTATCATAAAACCATCCCTTCTCATTTCTGAATTTATGCAATTAATTTCAAAAAGGACACAAGAGAGGTAGATACTTCGAGAACAGGTTGTTTCAACACTGAACAATATTTGCCAATCAACCACCCTTGATGCAGGGTGGTGTTTTCCTAGAGGAAACATGCTTTTATTTCTAAGTTGCAAAAGGATGCCATATGGGCTCTGCATTCAACAAATACTTGAATGGATACTTTATGTAGAGAACTCCACTAGATGCAGGGAGATAATATAAAGCAGACATGGATCTGGCCTTCAAGGAAGATGCAATCTGGTAGAAGAGAAAATCCTTGCAGCACACTGAAACTTGTTAAGTGCCATAAGAAATTTTTTTTAAAAAATAAAGTTCTATAGTTTCATGAAAAATAAAGAGCTTCAACTTAAATCCATGTGTTTTTACCCATCTGTAAAATTCATTTCTCTTGCCACTGTCTTTGTGACTAATTAGCATATATTGCTTTATCACCCACCAATCAGCTGAGCAAACTTTGCAAGTAATTCGATTTAGGCCCATTAACTACTCTAGGATGAAAGCTGGAGCGAATTCCAAAGCTAGATCTCCTATTTCACAAATAACGATAACAATAACAACAGCAACAACACATTTTAATTCCTAGGTTAAGGTTTTCTTGCAAAGCAGAGCGGATAACAAAGTGTGAGATTAAGCTCAATTAATGTGACCAAGAATCACAAAGAAAAAAAATATAGGGACTGGATACAATAGCTATATATTTAGTCATGAGTTTCAACCCTGTCCACATTCAACATGAGTATTTGCTTCATGATTTTTTTTCATCTCCACTGCCTAATACGGAAAACATAGTCTTTGACCTTGTTTTGGTAATCAGTGATATGTTTCAAAGATTTAGAAGGAAACCTCGAAAATTACTCCTATGAATGTTTCTTGTGATTTGTGCTGTGCAAATGTAATCTTGCAGAGTTTTAATGCCTATTTTGTTTCCATTCAAATAAATTTAATCCAATAAAAGACCAAGTCAAAAATATTTCATGCCTCCTGTTCTGAACTGAAGAGAAAGGGGTTGCACTGATTAATAAACAGAGCTGTAGGTAGGGTAGATGTGCTGCCAGGGTAAAAATATTCAATGAAAGGAAGCAAAAAAACAAAAGAAAGAATTGATGAATATTTTGATAATTACATATATACGTTGGAGAAGACATTGTTATTTTGCTATTTTGTAGGATTTTATTAAGAAAGTATTAAATTAATTTTTAAAATGTTTAGCATTTTCCAATTTACTTGGTGCATTCATCTCCTTTATTTGTTATTTCCTTATTTTTAGAAACAGCATTAGAAACCTGTTTTTGCACTTAGCTCATTCTGTTCTCTATAAAGATTCTAACTTGTCAGGCACTTAATCACTATTAAAGACAAATGTTTTCACTTGTTCAAAAAAGTTTTCACCTAATAATAAAATATGACTTGCCACATAAATGTCACCCTTCATGGACAAAGTGCTTTAAAGTGATAACGGGTAACCAAGTTATAAATGTTTAAAAATTGTGTCTGGCAGGAGACATAAGTTTCCCTCTCCAAACCCCAATAACCCAAAATTGAAGAGAGCCAAGGTCTGTTTCCTGCTTTGTGATACTGCCTTATTGTCATTTAGATGTCTTTAACCACAAAGGCCCCAAGTTCCATGTGGTAGATTTTTAAACAGACATAAATCTACCTCCTTGGCCAAGCATGATTTCTCAGAATGTGTTTTTTTTAAGCAGCAGAAATGTGCACAGAGGACAGTAGGAAAAAATTATTCTTATCTGCATTACCCTAACTGAATTCCCAGATCTTTTGGTACATAAGGCCTCAAACTTGGCCATGAGTTTCAGATTAGTATAAATTCCAAAAGTAACACACCAAACTCTAATAAAAAAAAGGTAGAAAATTTTAGTTTTGTATAGTTTTTTTAAATTCATGTTTCATGGGTTGTATGATTACATATGATATCATAAATTTGCCTATGGTTCTTTATGTAATTACAACTTTGTATCTTTTTTTCCTTCAAGGTGGAATATATTATAATTCTTGCTAATTTCACTGAAATTTCTTGCTGCTTCTTGAGAAGTAGTCTAGATATCATCAATATTTTTGCATCATTGTTAATTTAAAGGTACATACTTCTTGTCTCTCTTTGAATGGGGATTTATTTTAATTTTTTAAACATAAAAATACTTAATTGATGATAGTGATTGCTTTATTTTGGATCCATGAATTCCAAGATAGATTATTATTTAACTTTGGGGTGAGAAAAGTAGTGATTTATAATGGAAGTTGGAGAGGACCAACCAGATTGACACGATCTAGTCAAAATATCATTCTCAGGAATTACCAGAATTCACTGTATTTTGTCAATGGATCTCTTTACTTTTATTTGAAAATTAATAAAAACATATTTTGAAGATCAGATTTTTATCCCCTCAGATCCAACTGATTCCCTATTTTATTGACTTAAGTGAGCATTTATTTCCTTAAGTGAAGAAAGTACTTTGAAATACTATTATATTTTAAAAATTAACAGTAAAATCATTTTGATATTGTACTGGAGGCTTTTGTTTTCAAAGATCAATAAATTACTATATAGGACACAATAACTCAATATTTATTCTCAAGTGAAATTGAAATACCGTGCATATACATAAAATCTGCAAAGGAGTTCATTTCAGCAGGATAATAGTTAATTTATAGTATTGAGTTCAAAAAGGCAGAAGAAGATAACAGCCCAATTTAGGCAAAGATGTAGCACATTTATGCTGGAGGAAAATAAATGTCAAATAGAAAACCATATCTGAAATTCAGATCACATTTAGATGCACAAAAAACTGTTAAGAGCAGTGAGGGGGGGGCGATTGTATTCCAATTAAATTTCCTTTACTCACATCAACCAGTCTTGGCTTGAAAGTCAATCATAAGATTTACAGGGCTCTTGAAGAAATAAAAAGAGGGCAGCCCACGAGAGGGGAAAAAAAACTGATAATATAGCATTTCTAAGAAGGCCATGAATTACAAAGTTTGGGCTTAGGGTGAAACTGGGGTAGGTTAAAAGAAAGTCATTAAAAAATAAAATTTTTTTACATTTTGTTCTTTTTTTGTATGTGATACTATTCAATGGAGATTGTTTTTGAAGATTGGGAAAAGCCAGATAAAGAATTCCAAGTTTTATATAATTCTTAAAGGAACTGTAACCAGAAACCAGAGACTTCCTAAGGTTTGGAGCTGTCTGGCAGGAATTCTCTGCGAACAGGATGGGGGTGTGCATAGCAGAGCAAGCCTTTATTACAGCCCTGCACAAATATCAATATATGTGCTTTGGTGATGTGGAAACACAAAGAGGCTATCTGATTCAAAGTGTCCTTGGGCTTAATTTTGAGAAAATAGTACTATTACTAACTGGTTGAACAACTTGGAGAAGTAAAAAAGCATATCAAACAGGGCCATGAAAAAGAAGTAGGTTTTGATACGTGCTTTTTTCAAAACCCAAGGGACAACACATAATCTGAAGAGGAATATAAATTGGAGATTGGGGACAAGACTAATGAGTTCTTTGTTGTCCCCAAAGGCCTTCAATGTGTGTGCAGTATTGAACTAGTACCAGTTTTATAAGACTGTGATACGTGATATTTGACTCTAAGTATCGAAAAGCACAGAGCAGACTCGTATGTCCACAGATTTTTGGAAAATTTTGAGTTGCCATGGTGGCTTTTTTTTCTCATCAGCATGATGTCTAACAAAGCCCATATAAGTTGTTTTGACAGACACCTAAGATACCAGAAATGCCTTTTTGTAAAGTCTCTTACAATTTTCTTTGAATTTTCTTATACTCTTCACATAATGATTGATCCACCAGAACTCATAATTAGGAAAATCACAAGAAAAAGGACTCAACTGAATATCTTTATTATAGTGGCATTGTCACAGTCTTAGGTGACTTCCCATGTACTTGTTTATGCAATAATATCTCTTGATACTCTAATGGTGTTGGTCTTAAAAATATTTCTATCATAAGGGTACATAAACTGATACTGTGGACAGAAATAGTTATGAAGAAATCACTAGGAGTTATGCTGTAAATATGTATATAAGATATTTTCATAATACAGATTACATAAATTTGAATTAAGTGACTTTTAAGAACATTGATTGTTGATCTAATAAACTATTAGAGCCATTAGGGCCTTTTGTGTAAATAACTATTTTTAAAATTCATGCTGCTTTATGATAAAAATTCTTATGAAAAATACTTATGGTCTCTTACATGCTGAATAGCCACTTTTCAACATTAAATGTCTTGGCCAAGAATACATTTTAAAATTAAGAACCATTTAAATTATACAACCACCAAAAAAAAAAAAAAAAAAAAGAAAAAGAAGTTAATTACTCAACATGGACTTTAGCACTTATATTACTTTAAAATGGCCAAAACATTTTGTTTTAAATCCCTGTAAACATGACTTACATATTTTTTAAATGACGAAACATTCTATGTTCTACTGATTATAGTATATGCTCTACCAAAATAAAAAATTATATTTTTTATTGTGGTATGGATCCCTATTTTTGAACAATTAGCGGTATCAAAGAGCCCTAGGTAGTGATAGCTACATTCATAAAAAACACATAAATCATAGATATATGTTATCACCGAAATTAAATGTGCTTAGTTTGTCCTATGGATGAAGGTTGAGTCTAATTCTTCATAGCTCTTTCGTGTTGGTATGAGAGAGAAAACTAGAGAAGGTACTTTTATTTACCCAATTCCCAAGAAAGCATATTAGTAAATTAATTAATAATATATCCTTGCCAACACTGTAAGTTCCTTGAAGACAGTAACTACAGTTTATTTATTTTTAAGCACCAGCAATATTCTGCTTGATAAATGTGTGATGAATGAATGAATGACAGACAAATACATGTATTTAAAAGGAAGAAAACTTTTTCTCTATCCAAAGGGAAGGACTTCAGGTATCAAAAAGAAAATATATCTTTCCAAGGAAAGCTATTACATAGAATGTGTTCTAGCATCATAACATTTTAGAGTTGGAAGATACTGTTGAAAGTAAAGATGATTATATATACACATTCAATGCCACATTCACTCAATTTTTATAAATTTCAAAAAGCTTGGAGATTTCTTTTTTTTTTTTTTTTTGGCTTGATTCGGTTGAGGCTCAGAAAACAATACCCCAAGGTATGGCGCTTTAGCATGCTTAGCACTTTGATTAAAGGAAATTGGAAGGCCTTAGAAGCTGCCTCTCAGAACCAAGGTCTATCTGACCTTGCCTTGTTTCTCTCCCCAAGTGCAGGCAGGAGCTCTCTCTGAAGTTCCGTTATCTGACTGAGAGAAGTTCTTCCAAAGAAACACAATTGCCTTCAATCCCCTGCCTGAAATCTCATTAGCCAGGAAGATTAATCATGGACGAAGAAAATGATCATCACCACACCCATTGGACAGACTTTTTATCTTTCCTTCTAAGGGCTGTTCCCTGAGAGACTTTATCTGCATATTAAGACAACCTTTGCAGTGCAGTTTCACCCCTCACCTTCTGCGAACTTGTCACCACCTCCCCCAGAGCCCAGAGAAACTTTGTCTCAGGCTATCGTCTGTTCTTCAGGTCCACTCATCTCCCCTGAGAATAATTCGCACTTTTTCTAAAATTACCTGCATCACCCACTTGCCTCTCCCCTATGAAGAGTATATTTGAGCTTCAACCATGTGACCCTTCTTTGAGTTTCATACTTGCGTGACTCCTGTGCACTAGCACGTTTATAAATTTGTTTACCTTTTCTCCTGTTCATCTTTCTATCGCCAGTTTATTTTGGCAGACTCAGTCATCAAACCTTCAGAGTGAAGGTTGAAATTTCCCTACAATTTTCTTCCTCTCCCCCAATTTGAGACTTTTCATCTTTAGGTGTCAAGGAAATAGCTCTCTATTTTTATCCTTTATCTAATTTGTCACAAAGTACATAGATAATTTTTATAGAACAACCTTATTGGAAATTGAAAAGGAAATTGTTTCTCTAAACCATTTGCCTCCCTTGGTTTGAGCACTGTGTTAACGAGGCCAGAGCAATGCATTTTTTGTCTGTAGCCACCCTTTGGCCTCTTAACATCTTTCAGTGGTCTCAGTGAGAGGTCAGGAGAGAGGAGAAGAATCTAGCACCACTGACAAAGCAAGTTACTGCGTAGCCCTACTCTCAGCAAGTCACACACATCACTTTTTGTATGATGATAATTCCTTGCAGGTCAATCCTGAGGACATCGCAGCTACTATTAGGGGATGCATGCAGCCAGACTTGGCCTTTAAGTTGTCCCTCCTCCTCCCCCTATATCCCATTCAACAAATGCAGACAAATGAAATGTTAAGGTTGGGGAATTACTATCACAAAAAAAAAAAATCCTGAATCATCACAAATACATCAAATGGGATAGTTTCAGCAGGCCAATACCCCAAGTTTAAACATTTTTTTAATGTCAGGTGAGCTCTAAAAGATGCTTGCTTACCTTTCTTTGAAGCCAAGATAAATACTCTGTATTATGTAAATATTTGCACTGGTATGAGCTTCTTGCTAGAATTTAAACCAGCCCAGGGCCCCCAGCTGGCACAGGCGCGGGGTGGGATGCATGAGGAGGCAAGCTTGCACACCGCCGATTCTTTCTCAGGTCACTGAGCTCCGTAATTATTGAAGGATCCACATCCAGTGCCAATAGTCAGGGCCTCTCTTGAGACTGCCTGGCCATGTGCTATTTTAATGCCATTTCTCTTTGCCACCTGCTTTGCATAGAACCTGCTGCTTTTGTTGTTGTTGCTGTTGTTTCTGCTGTTGTTGTTGCCTTTCTTAGAGCATCCTTTTTGTTCTAAATGTTTAGGTGCTAAAAATGATTTCAAACCTATAAGTATCTGAAATATTTCAGATGCTCAATAGAAAATAGATCAATAACCCTGAAAAGAATATCATTTCCTAAGAGCCCAGTAGGTGGGAATTACCCTTAAAAAAGTACATCAAATAGGCAAACACAAAGTATTGCTGCACAGTAATCCAAAGTACTTTCTCAGCCCAGTGGACTTTGATAAGACTCACATTTCAGAAAGTGTCATATCAATGAGGATACACGTGTGGATGATTTGGGATCTTAACCCTAAATGTAAGTCTGGTTTTCACTTAGTAGGCACTAATGGTACAGCTGGACTAGGGTTTACAGATGGGCTTCATTAAGATTGTTCAGAATTCAGGCAGTCTTGGTTTCTTAATATTTTAAATTATCACTGTGTCCACAGGGATTTCTTAAACAGTGCTTGCCTGTTGTTAAATAATAATATACTGTATATTCACTAGCTCTTTCTTCTTAAAATTTCACAGCCACACTGGGAAGTAAGCAAGCAGGATGTATTATCCCCACCTGAGCAGTGAAGAGCGAAGATTTAGAGAGGTTGGAAAGTTCTTGTTTTTGTGTTTTTCCCACACTGGTAAACCATTATTTCTCACAGTCTACACACGCATAGCAATGAGTTCACTCCCAACACCACGGCTCTGTTCTGTTTACAAGTGAAGTCCAAATGACTCTTTCAGGGTCTAGGCCCCGTTTTGTGCAATAAAGAGAAATGTCCTGTCTGGGCTGGCAAAGACCCTACAATTCTCAGAGTGCTTTGGTGAGAGGAGGGTGAGAGGGAAGAGCTCCGAGGAGAAGGCTACGTTTTGACCTCACCAGTTGGAGGGCCCTGCCTAGGCCACCTCACTTCTTGGGGCCTTGGTCTCTTCTTCTATAAAGTGAGGGGATGGCCCTATGAAACATAGTGGCATTGGTTTACGTCCCCTGGACCCCACTGCACCATGCTCTTTGGTTCCTGTGTCTAACGCCTCCTTCATCCTTTCTAAACCTCAAAACGAAGGAAGCTATTTCACCAAAAAATCAGTAGCAGGTACCAGCTTAAAGGGTAACTTTTCAGAAATATTTGCATTAAAATTAATGTCTGGAAGATGAGATTTCAGTAGACATCAATCTATGTGTGGTAAGGAAGAGCATTTTTTTCTGGAGCGGCATAGGAAGTGTGGTGATCATCTAAATGTGCCACTCAGATCCTTCTGCCGGGAAGGTTGTGCTGACCAGCTTCAGGGCAGGTGGTCATCAGACAGCCTCCAGCTAATAGTCCCTTCAGAGTTGGCCTCAGCTGCAGAGTGCAGCCTCCCTCTTTGGAGACCCCACCCTCTGCAGGTCACCTGTATCTAGTTCTGAGCACAGGTGTGTGAGAGAGAGTCTAAAGACCAGCTATGTAGGCCACACAGTGGGGACACTGGCAGGTAATCCCCTCTTCAGAGCTCCCTTTTGGAAAGGATGAGAGGCTTTAGTTGACCTTTATTACTGCAGGTCAACTTCTCCCCTACCCACCAATGACAGAAGCCTACCGTGATGGAGTTGGGAAAGGGAGAATTGAGAAAGGTGCTGTAGAGAAAGACCTGGTGCCAGATAGTCTGTTTCCAAAAACCTCGTTTAACACAAAAGAATGGGGAAACACATGTACAAAGGACCACGACAAGAAACCGACAAAGCAGGAAAACATTGATGTTTTCTGGGGAAAGTACCTAAATGTGAAGGTCCCAAGAGACAATGATGTCGTAAAGGCTGAGTTTCTTCCAGGAGGCCTTTAGGAAGCATCAAGCTCAGAATAGTCTCTGGTTCACTTCCTGTCATCCTAAGGTTCTGTTTAGGACTTACCTGAGGAAGGCACCCAGTTATACTGAGTAACATGGTACATTTATGGCCACAAACTTGACTTCAAAATTATTTAATACTCTCAGATTTCAGTTTTCCTGAAGATTCTCACAGGAAACGTTTTAGGCTATGCTTGGATTTCTATTACCATACACACATCTATCACACCAAAAACACGTAACTTACTTCAGGCAACGTTAATAACAGAATACTTTGATTTATTACATTTTTACAAAGGATATTTCACTAAATTTTCTTGTATAAGAGCCATGGAACATGGAATGATACAGTAGCAAGAGTGCTTGATGTCAGTGACTACACCCTGAATGGTTCATGGAAAGGTCAGACCTTACTGTCAGAGGTCACAGAGATGTCACATGGCTTCTTAATGAATGCAGGGTGGAGTATTATCCCTAGGAAAAACTGGCAGTCAGAACAAAGGACCTTTACTATTGTGCCAATTATTACTGTTTAAGGGATGACTCACTTTTGGTGATTATACTAGTATCATCCAAAAATGGAGCTTTTGAGCTTGCTCCAGTTCTTGATAAATTGATTGTCATTGGACAGGACTAAAATCTCAGTGTCAGCATTCAGTGTCTTAACACATTATCTTCACATCTAGAGGCAGCTTGAACCAGTGTCTGAAGTAAGGGGCTGGAGGTGAGGAATTCTGAGACTGGGAATGCCCTACTAGGAAAAGCATGGGTAATGGGGCTTGATTTAAACTGGATTCTTGTTTTGCCATCTAACCAGCTCCAAACCTGGAGCCAATTCTACAATCTCTCTGAGCCCCAGTTTGTGAATCTGTAAAAGAGGGATACTCATTCATATCTTGAAGGATTATTGCAAAGTTTATATTAGATCATTTATGCTATACACAGGATGTATTAGGCACACAAAAACTATTGAGTTTTCTTACTGTTTGTTAGTGATATATGGTGAGTTCATACTGCACAAGAGTTAGTTTTCTGAATCTACTGACCCTTCTTATGAGATATCAATAATTAAATGTTTGTGATGTTTTCATCATTATGACATATCAGAAAAATACCATTTGAAGTAACATAGCATTCAGCATCAGTCACATTTTGAGTGGGTAGACTCACAAATATAGCTGCCTTACTTATGACATTGATACAATCATATTAATATCTTTTAAGAATCATGGCTTGTGTTTTATATTTTTATGTATTATATTTTATGCTTTATATTTTCAAATGTAAATACAGTTAATATAAAATCTTCTTTCACCTTTGAATTCCAGTTCCAGAGACATGTTTCTAGTTCCCAATATTTGCCTTTTGTCTATATTAAAAGTCACCGTTCTTTTAAAGATGCATCAGTGTATAATCTTTGTACATTTAATTCTGACACAAATTCTCTGAGAAGATTAGTAAGAGTTGCACAGTGAAACTCTCTAATTTGTAGCACTTGCTAAGAATACACATAGACCAAAAGATAATGCTTATCTCACTTTCATTATGATTTCCCAATGAGTCTCCTGAAAAGCTTCTATAGTTACATTGACTACTCATGAAATATAACTTATTAACTTGAACAATCACATGGTAATTTTTTGTGGATGAAATGATACAATTCATATATAGTGTAAAGGGTTATCACCTCCTTTTAAAACTTGTTACCTGGTTATAAATCCATTATCAACATAGTAAATAACATCAACATCTTTACCAGCTTTGGAGTCATATTTGGGTTCAAATATTAGCTCCACAACAAATTGCTTGCATAAATTTGGGGAATTCATTACCATTTTGGACCATAGCTTCCTCATCTGTTAAGATTGGGCTGGTAATGATATACGATGACGTTTTAAGGTGTTGAGAGAATGCACTATGGCAAGTTGTATGCTCCTTGACACATCGTAGTTGTTCACTATATAATTACAGTGATTACCAGTTTCCTCATCTTTACAAGCGGATGATCATACCGCTATAAGAGGATTATGGTACGGACAAAATGGCAGGTGATGTACAAGTGCTATGAGAACACACAGGAGAATACCTCTCTTGGGGAGAAGGCTTCCTTGAGAAATTATGTCTCACCTGAAACTTGAAGGCTGTGTAGAGTTAGCCAAGCCAAAAAGGTTGGGGGAACATGTTGTATACGAAATGATCAGTGTTAAACAGAATATTCTTTACACTTTTATCATACCGGTAATGGCGTCCCTTGTCATATATACTCATTTAGCTCATTTAGCTATATTTTATTTAGCATTGAACCTCCCCCCAGCATTCCCCTACCCTTACAGTAATAAGCAACAAAAGAAAAAGCAGATACATTGGACTATATCAAAATTAAAACTTTTGTGTTGCAAATGATATTATCAAGAAAGTGAAAAGAGAACCCATAGAAGACAAAAAAAATATTTATAATCCATACATATGATAAGGGGCTGGTATCTAGACTATATAAAGAACTCCTACAACTCAATAATGAAAAGATAAATAATCCAGTTTGAAAATGGACAAAGGATTTAAACAGACATTTCTCCAAAAAAAATATAGAAATGGCTAACCAACATATGAAAAAAATGCTCAAATTATTAGTCATTAGGAAATGAAAATTAAAATCATAGTGAGAAACCACTCACACTCACTTGGATGGCTATAATTTAAAAAAAAAAGGAAAAAAGAAAAACAGCAAGTGTTGGTGAGGATGTAGAATAATTGAAGCCTCCTACATTGTTGGAGGAAATGGAAAATGGTGTAGCCATTTTGGAAAACAATTCTAAAGTTCCTCATAAAGTTAAACATAGAGGCAGAGGAGTATCTTGTTTAACTCCACCATGACCCAGCAATTTCAATTCCAGGTACATAACCAAGAGAAAGTAAAATGTATATCCACACAAAAACATGTGCATAAATGTTCATAGTGGCATTATTCATAATATTCAAAACAGGTAAATAGTCCTAGTGTCTGTCAACTGATGAAAATACTCACACAAAAGAATATTATTCAGCATTTAAAAAGAATGAAGTACTTACACATGCCACAAGAGGGATGAACCTTGAAATCATTATGTTAAGTGAAAGAAACCAATTACCAAAGATCATATATTGTGTAATTCCACTTATATAAAGTTCAGTGTAAAGGCATGTCTATAGTGACAAATATTGAGTGGGGTGCCTCGGCCTGGTGGGGTTGGGGTGGGAAAAATGGGAATGACTGTTAACAGGCAGGGGACTTCTTTTTGGTGTGAGGGAATGTTCTAAATTTAGATGGTGGTGATGATTACAGAGCTCTCAGAATATATTAAAACCAGTTAATTTGGTGAATTTTATGGTATCTAAATTATATTTCAATAAAGGATGTTTAAAAAACCAAAACCATACAGGAGCTCATGTACATGGTCAGAAGATGATGGACATTCTAAAGCTCATTGCAGTTCTGAGGTCTTTTAGAAAATACAGATATTCTAAAAATTGTATGTATACACATATTTAAAGCATCCTGATGTATAAATCAAATTACTTTTTAAGTGAAACTAGATTGAGATAACCTCAAAACGAAGTTAAGTCTGTCAAAATGATATGATGCTATTATGAAATTATTTGACTTTCTCTATTTATCATGTTAAATTTTTATAGTCTCTTCTGAACTGCTCTTTAGGTGTGTAAGATTGTGGTACTATTACCTGGGCCAGTATTTAAGTGTTAAGGCATAATATCTAGCAGATACAGTAATGGACAATATATATCTGATTCATCTATTGTTCTTCTGATAGTAATAGATATACCTCCATTAACATAGTAAAATCATTTCATAATGATTTTAATGCACCAGCTGGACCCAGAAAACAACTTTGATTTCTTGCCCAGTGTCCTTTTAAACCTGGCCCGTAAACTTGTGTCCTACCACTTGGATGACATCTCAAGTATCCACACAATAAAAACTCATCTATTCACTTTTCATTATAAATATTATCTCATTTTATCAACTGAAATACCTAGTACAGGGTCATAACCCAAACTTCAAACTCACGTCTATTTAGTTCTCCTCTTCTCTGGAAGCTCAATACTGCATTATGCCTGGAAGCCCTGGCAGAAAGGGGGTGGGAAGAAGTCACATTCCTTGCCTACTTTCTGTGTTTTTTTCCTATCTTTCCAGGCGCAGGCTTAGCAGAGTGTGGATCAGGGACCTGGAGCAGGGAATTTGGAATCACTCAGCCAGGGGGGCAAGAGGAGACTGAAATTCTGCTCACACTCTGTTCACCAACCCATGTGCCCTGCATGGCAATTGTGCCCACAGGAAGAAGAGGCAACATTCAAATTTGCACATGCTTATCATCTGTTCACAGGTCTTTTGCCCTTGGGGTGGAGCTGTGCCTACTTCAAGAGTGCACCATTTACTTTTTTTTCTTTTTTTAAGACTAGAAGATTTCCAACACCATAAAGACAGTGCTCCCCTATGTCATTACTCAACTTGAAAGATTACCAAATCTTAGGCATGTCTTTTCATTTCATATGAAGTTATAGAGGCAATGGGAAATTTTTCCCCTTCTGAAGGTTCAAGTCTGCTAAAATAAACTGACAATAGAATACCAGGAGGAAAGGCATACAAATTTATTAATGTTTAAGTATGCATAGAAGTTACACAAAATATGAGACTCAAAAAGGGGTGAGATGATTGAAGCTTAAATACGGTCTTCAAAAGGGAGAAGGAACTGAGGGATGTAGGTAATTTTGAGGAATAGTAAATGATTTTCAGGGGCATTGAATGAACCCAAAAAACAGGAAATGTCCTGGGACAAAATTTCTCTGATCTCTAAAGGAAGTGGCAACGAACTCCAGGAAGGTGAGGGACAAAACTTCACTGTGAAAGCAGGTTGTCTTATCATGCAAAGATAAAGTCACCCCTAATCTCTGGGAGCTGCTCTCAGAAGAAGAGATGAAAGGTCTTTTAGTCTTTTCTCAGGTGCTTAGTCTTTCCTGGTTACTTGATGAGATTCCCATGGAGGGGGTTTAAGATAATTGCATTTCACAGCCAGATAAGGGAACTTCCAGAGAGAGAGAGCAAGCACTTTCCTGCACTTGGTGGAGACGGAGGGGAAACAAAGGGAGAATAGAAAGTTCCTGGTTCTCAGGCTGTTTCTAAAGCCTTTTACTTTTCTCTGGTTCAAAGAGCTCAGCATGCTATACAGCGCCATACTTCAGGGTATTGTTTTCTGAGCCGAAACAAAGCCATCGTTCTGTGGGCTACCAAAGGCCTTAAACACACTGCCTGTAAACTTACTTCAGTGACTACTTCACACTGTGCCTCTTGGCTCTATAACCCACCTCCAACCCCCACCACATGTCTAGACCAAACCTGTCCTTTAAGTTTCACCTCCCTTGTGAGATCTTGCACTGACTGTCCTGGTGTAGACATCCCTTCACCCTTGGAGAACCCAGAGCACGCAGTACCAGTTCATTGGATACTTTTCTGATACG
Source organism: Avahi laniger (assembly GCA_963575035.1). Lineage (NCBI taxonomy): Eukaryota > Metazoa > Chordata > Mammalia > Primates > Indriidae > Avahi > Avahi laniger. Next base: position 1,147 of record CAUYSK010004325.1, on the reverse strand, counting down.
TTATGCTTCCCTCCCTTTGTCTTTCTCCACCTTCCTGCCTCGGTGCCTCTCCCCCTCTTGTTCTTTTTCTTCTCTTTCTCTTTCTTCCTAATCTAATTCTTATTTACAACTATTTATCTGATTTGAAAGTCAAGTGGGATAACTCCTTCAACTAATAAGAATAGTGCCTCACCCCCTACATCTCACCTGCTAGTCCCGGGCTGCAGGGCAATCGCTTTTTATTGCCTTGCTGTCTCTCTGCCATTTACCTTCATATTTCTAAATAACATGCTTGGACTGTTCTTTTTAGATTATTTTTCAATTTTATAAATTGCATATTTTCTTTCTTCTAACACAGACTAGGGTTTAGCAGTCTTACATCAGTGCTAACACATATGTTTCATCTTTTTGTCACAGTTCTGGAATATATGTTAACATCTGGGTTTGGTGTTTACATTGTTACATTTAAGTTACATCTTTCTTCATATCAAATCTTGCAGAAAACACGGTTATATTTCTTTTCTTGTATAACTTTTTGTTTTTCCAGGATTTAATATTAATAATTGCGTCATTTATTTGTATGCATCTGTCATTAAATGTCTCTGTAATCTGTCTGATTGAACTTTAAATCCCTGTAAATGCAGTCAGGCATAATAGTTTTGTGGGGTTTTTTGATTATACCCCTCCTGGAATCCTCTGTTTTTCAGTTCTGATGGGACTGTTTGCTCTCATAGCCTCAGTGTAGTTATTTTGCTGGGACTTTCCTTCCTCTTCATCTTGGGAATTCCCTTAGCTTTTTTTCCATCATTTGTCTTCCTTGATTTGGTTCCATTGATTTAGAACACTCAAGCCGGCATCTTCCCAGAAAAGTGAATGTGTCCGGGGCTGGGGAGAGAGATGGATGATTATTTTGAAATTTTGTTGCATGTCTGAAGATGTCTGTATTTTACCCTCATAATTGATTTATAATTTGGTTTACTATAGAATTTTATGTTTTAATCATTTTCCTTCAATTTTTTTTTTCAGTTTTTTTTTTTATATTATTATTCCAAGGTATTGTGAGGGTACAAACATTCTAGTTACACTTTATGTCTTTGCCTCACCCAAATGCAGGTTAAAGGCATGCCCTTCCCTCCCTTTAGTGCTCCCCGTGTCCTTTAGTTGTAGA
>CAUYSK010004324.1:0-29472 GCA_963575035.1 Avahi laniger | reverse complement strand
CCAGTCTCTTCTTGCTTGTAAGATCTCAGTTAAGAAGTCTGCTATTATTCTGATGGGTTTTCCTTTGTAGATTACCTGTTTTTTTCACTTTACAGCACGTAGGAGGGCCTCTTTGGTGGTTATTTTGGTCAGTCTGATGACTCTGTCGTGGTGTCTTCCTGTTTGTGACGAATCTCCCAGGAGTCCTTTGAGCTTCTTGTACCTGGATATCTAGATTTTTAGCAAGACCTAGAAATTTTCCTCTATTATATCCTCAAATAGCTTATCCAACCCTTGTATATTTTCTTCTTCACCCTCAGGGATGCCTATGATTCTCATGTTAGACCTCTTCACATAATCTCACATTTCTTGCAGGCTTTGCTCTTTTCTCTTATTTCTCTGCTCTATCTCTGTAACTGACTTATTTAATTGAAAGATGTTGTCTTCAATCCCTAAGATTCTTTCTTCTGTTTGATCTACCCCGTTCTTGAGGCTTTTCACTGTCTTTTGTAATTCTTTGAATAAGTTCTTCAGTTCCAGAAGTTCTGTTTGATTTTTCTTTAATATTTTAATTTCTTTAGTGAATTTTTCTTCCAAGTCCTGGTGTTGTTTTTTTATTTTTTGTAGTTTCTTTGTGTTGATTATCCATTATTTCTTGCATATCATTGAGTTTTCTCACAATCCATGTTCAAAATTCTTCTGTCATTTTAGTGTTTTAAATTTGGTTGATGTCCATTGCTAGAGAGCTGGTGTTCCCCTTTGGGGGTGTGCTTTCCATTCGATTCTTCATACTTCTGGAGTTCTTGCACTGATTCCTTCCCATCTGGATCAGCTATTGCTTCTTACCTTTAGATTTTCATTTGGATAATGACACGCCCTATTTAGTCTCTGAGCCAGTAGGTGGTGTTTGTGGGTGAGATTCAGCCACATCCTTTATGATGAGTCAGTAGACGCAGTAAAAGGGTGTGCAGAATGACCTTCCTGTCAGTAGGTGGTGCTTTGCTGGGAGGAGCAAGCTGCAGTGTTGTTTTTGGGTCCTGTAACCAGCTGTTGCTCCTCTGGAGAGGCACTCTAGTGCCTCAGGTGGTGGATAGGGCCCTGGGACTTCCAGGTGTGTCCTTATTCCCCATCTCAGTAGGAGCAGGTCAGGGAGTGAGTCTGAGTGGAGTTGGGTTGGGTGAGCCTACCCTCAAGCTCCACAAATGCTGTTAGCAGGGGTCAAAGGTCTGTTCTCTGCTTCTGGGAAAAGTTGCCAGGAAGGGGCTGAAATGGCCCAACTCAGCCGAAAAGTCTGTATGTGGGCGTGGGGAAGTCTGAGACCTGTAGTGTGGTGCAAGCTTTGCTCCTTTCCATCCTCCTCTATTCTGTGGTTGCTCCGAGGCCTCTGCTACCAGATAAGACCTCAAACCAGCAGATTTCCCTGGGGGTGATGCAAGTCCAGAGGTCCCCTTTCTAGATCACAGCCTGAGCTTGGTGCACGGCCCTCCCGTGGGAGGAGGGTTGCCCTTCAAGCATGCTGATCTGCCCCGAAGGCACACACACCTCAGTAGGCTCTTTCACAAATATCCCTTCTGTGCCCCGGGACAATGCGATTGAAACTTGGGTGTATGGGATCTGGTCTTCAGGCCTGTCCCCTGAGCCCTGGAGATCAATCCCTTACCCTGCCAGGGAGAGGAGTGCTGGTCTCAAGTCACCTACAGGGTGCCCAAGCTGGATCGGTGTCTCTCCATCTGAGAATTTGCCCCACTCTCCTGGGAGTCACCAGGTAAGCAGCACCTGGGAGGGCCGGAAGGTAGGGAGCTCATAGTCTGAGTACCCCTCAGACTGCTGTAGGGCACCAAAAGGAAAGATCCCATTCCCTGCAGGTGCCTCTGGGTGGTGGCTGAATTGTCTCTCTTGGCACCCTTGGGTAGGGACGGGGAAGGGGAGAATGAAGCAATATGGCACCTGCCAATCAGCTTGGGTCTGCGGGGCGAGAGGTGCCTTGAGGGAGCTGCAAGCCTGGTGCCCTATCTTCAAGAGGCTCACTGCTCACTGGCTGCAGCTGTCTCTGGGCTGGTGTTAGCAGATCTCTCCAACCACTCAGGAGCCCACCAGCAGTCCAAGATGCAATGGAGGGGCAATTTAACTGCTCCACCTACTCTTGTTGCTGGTCTCCAAGCCTCTTAGGGGCCTTTCTCCTTCCAGTTTCCCTCTGCAACTTCTTCCCATGGAGTCTCCTGTAGTTTCAGGCACCCTTCCTTCCAACCCTGATCTGATCTATGTTTGTCTGCCTATTTATTTTTTTTCACTTTCTTCTAAAATCTGTCTTTCTTGCAGAGACACTCTGGCTGATGGTTTTTCTCATCTGCCATCTTGTCCCTCCTCCGATATATTGCAATTCTAAATGAAATATTATTTCAGCAGGTAATTCAAAGCTACATGGTAAAGGATAAATATGAAGACTGGTTCAGTTCAACTAAGGGCTGGAAAAAAAAGCCTATGAAAAATGATTACAATTAAGCCATAAAAATTGGAAATCCTGTCTGATTTTCTAGTTCTTAAGATATTAAAGATTATCTTAAAACTCTATTATACCTCAGATATTCTGATATGAAAAATCAGGATGAAGAAAACCTGAAAACTATCTCTCTGCAGACTCTGTTAACTATAGCTTTAGCACATTGAAAATATACACTACAGGAAGCTTTGAAAGTTGTCTGTGTGTATGAGGTTTTCTATGGCCTTTATGCAGTTTGTGTATCGAGATTTGTTCTTGATATATTTAAGATGTTGTCTAGGAGTGAAAAAGATCATTAAGATGAACGTAGGCTTTGTGAACTCTCCTTGAGTTTTATCATATCTCACCAAGTGGTATCATATTAGTGGAAATAAAGCCTTGCTGTTTCAAACATCTAATACCATTAAATCAACTCTTTTATTAACCTTTCATTCCTTCCAGTCCCTTCAAACTTCCCTCAAAATAAACACTTTCATAGAGTGATAAAATATTAAATACATGTTCATATATTTGCTTTTCATGGTAATTTATAACCAACGAAGTCGTAAATGTCTATTAAACCTGTTCTGTCATGAGGGCATTTTTTTCTTTATGTATTGCACATTTCAACTGATTTCATTTTTACTTACTCTAATAATATGCTAAATAGTCCAAATATATAATTTTTGTACTTGTTTTATGCTAGACACTATGCTGAGGGCTTTGAATGCATATTTTAATCCTCACAAAAATCCTTGGAATAGATATTATTGTTGTTATTATTATTGCTATATTGCAAGGGTTATCAATACTAATATTAACAAATGTTAAAGAAAAAATGTTTTGGCCCTACATTGCTTTATCAGTAGATACTACATGTATAGTTCATTTATATATTCTATAGTGCTTTTCATATTATTTTTTCTCATAGGATGAGAAACTTCCAGGAATTTATTTTTACCTTCTACCCTTGGTAATCTCATCTTTAGGATTACATCCTCCTAATGTCTACTGAAAATAGAAGTCTTTCAGGTTCAGACTTGTATCTATAGCTACTAATATTCATTTCTACTATTGTCTCCATACTCCAGAATTCAATTTTTAAAATCCCTCAATATCATAGTTCCCCTGCATGCAAATGAGACACAATTGTACATGATCTGTCCTCAATCTCTCTGCTATAGTCTACTCCCAAATATGCTCATCAAATATCTTTAAATTTTTCTATTTTAATATATAGAAATATTTCTTTTTGTCTTTCTTTCAAACTCTTCTTATCAGATTTACCATCTCTATTTTAATCAGATTTTGTGGGTCCTGAAGTTAATACAATTTGGGAAAAGGAGCCCTCAAAAGAGAGAATACAAAATTAAGCAAATATTCAGAAGGAAAAAAGTAATCCCAACAAATTACAAATTCTAAAAGCTGACAAATAGCAAAAACACTATAAAAATCAAGAAAAACACATATTATTTTTATTACTTTGCCCAATGTATCTCTATAATGCTTTTTCTCCTACTTTTTAAATCCATATACTTTTTATCACTTACTTATATTACAGTAATTTTAAAAACATTTCCTATAGACAGAATAAAAAGGTAATTCAGTCTCTCTTCTTTCATGCATGATAAAAATTTGTTGTTTATTATCAATAGTTGGAATGCATAAAATATGTAACTTCACACACGGACATACTACTCATAATTTGGCAAATGTTTCTGTCCTACTAATACAATAATTCTGATAAATTTTATTTCATGGGATTCTTGTCAAAAAGGAAAAACTATGCAGTGAATTTGTGATGCTCTTTACTGCATTACTGAGCACATACTCCAGGGGAATAACTTCTTTTTTGATAAGGTGTTAATAAAAATTGGAAACATGGCTTATAATTTTACACAAGATAAGAGGGCAAATTTTTCATAGACTAACTTTTAACTATAAACAATTCATACCTTGTTTCACCTCTACCTCACATTCTTTGGGTCCTGGAACTGTAGGACACATAGAATTGTCTCTGACAGCAGGTGGTTTTGTTTGAGATTTCCTCTGCTCTTGGTCCCTTCTGTCACAACACTAGGTGAGTGGACAGGAGTATCCCTATGACTTAGCTACACTCGAAAATGACGGCAAACCCTGTACCTGTATCTCACTAAACCAAAGCAAAATGTGTCCTCTATTTAACTTCCTTTTAGACAGATTCCAAAAAGACTTCGAGCTACTACAATCCTTCAACATGGAGGTATGAACCAGGCAAAGTCAGAGTGGACAAAGACAGTAGTATTATCCATTGTCATTAAAATATCCTTCTTTTGCTAAGTTTTACTAAAATGGATGATACATGTGCACACTGCTAGATCACTACCAGGATCCTGGAAGGGGCCTGTGCAAGTGAGGGGCCCTGAAGTTTAAGCTCACATAGCTTGTGGTAAGTCCACCTCTGGTCCTAACCCAAGAAGCTTTGGAGTAATAAGTGCCATTCATACATTAAAGTTATTCCATTGCTAATTCTGAGTGTTATTTTCTTCAGACCATCACGCAAAACTCTTTTCTCTTACTCCCTCATTTGTTAAACCATATTTACAGAGCACCTATTATATAGTATACAGTCAGGCATCGCTTACCAATGGAGATAACATTCTGAGAAATGCGTCATTGGGCAATTTTGTCATTGTGTGAACATCATAGCATATGCTTACACAAACTTACATGGCATAGTCTACTACACGCCTAGGCTACATGGTATAGCTCCTAGGCAACAAACCTGTACAGCATGTTCCTGTACTGAATACTGTAGGCAACTGTAACACAATAAGTATTTGAGTATCTAAACATAGAAAAGGTACAGTAAAAGTACAGTATAAACGATAAAAATGCTACACCTGTATTAGGCACTTATGAATGGAGCTTGCAGGACTGAAAGTTGCTCTGGGTGAGATAATGAGTGAGTGGTGAGTGAATGTGAAGGCCCAGGACATTACTGCACACTATTGCAGACTTTATAAACACTCTACACTTAGGCTGTGCTAAATTTATAAAAAATATTTCTTTATTCAATAATAAATTAACCTTAGCTTATTGTAACTTTTTTACTTTATAAACTTTTTAATTTTTTTTAATTTTTTGACTCTTTCATAATAACACTTAGCTTAAAGCACAAACACATTGTATATAGCTGTACAAAAGTTCTTTCTTTATAAGTGTTTTTCTATTTAAATTGTTTTTTTTTTTAAAGTTTTTGTTAAAAACTAAGACACAAACACATGTGTTAGCCTAGGCCAAACAGAGTCAGAATCATCAGGATCCCTATCTTCCACCTCCACATCATGTTCCACTGGTAGGTCTTCAGGGGCAATAACACTCAAAGAGCTGTCATCTCCTGTGACAGCAAAGCTGCCTTCTGATACTTCCTAAAGGACTTGCCTAAAGCTATTTCACAGTTAACTTCCTTTTAATAAGTAGAAGGGGTATACTCTAAAATAATGATAAAAAATCAATGCAGTACTTTTATTTACACCAGAGTCACCCCAAACATGCAAGTAATGTGTTGTGTTATGACATTACAATAGCTATGACATCACTAGGCAACAGGAACTTTTCAGTTCTGTTATAATCTTACAGGACCACCACTGCCTAGGTGGTCTGTTGTTGACCAAAATGTTGTTATGCAGTGTACACATGTACTAGTTTCTATGTTCAGCCTTGGAAACCAAAACAACAATTTTTATTGTTTGGTTCAATGCGAAGTGTATTCAGGTGATATTTGACTGACTTTGTTAGGCTTGCTTCCCAAATTAGCTTTGCTTTCCCATGTCAATAATGTGAAATGGTCTTCAGCCAAATGCAAAAGGATACACAAGTTGGCTGCAAAACATGATGACCTGTCCAGTGGAAAGATGAAACCTGACAGAGACCTGGAGACAGGATCAAACTCTACCCTGGGATGCTTAGAGATCTGAGGAGAAGCACACTGAAGTCTTAAAAAGGGAAATGGAAAACTTGAAAACGTACTAGCTGAAAGGTACAAAGGACTTAGCCCAACCATCTTTGAAAAGGCAATCCTAGTCCTTGGGAATTTCATAGAGAAAATCTATCACCACATACCTGACAATCTGAGCTCACATGGACTGAGCCATAATCAATTACACGCAAATCAAATATTCTAAGTGTATAAACAATCTCTGTGAATTGATGAGCCATGTGTGGCCCTGAGGATAAGAGGATATAACAGGTGTATAGTCACTGTTTTCTCAGAGCTGGTCACATGAAAGGAGAAAGCAGCAATGCATGCAGCTGTATTTATATCCTGTATTCAATCATGGAAAAAACAGCATTTGATATCGTTGTCTGCCCCACTGAAAGGAAGTCTGGAATAGTTCTTTTGAGAATTTCACAAGTTACCTGGACACAGAATTCAGGCCTTAACTATTTCTCAGGTCTGCAGAGTTTTAAAATGCATGTGTGGGGGCAGGGAATATTCCAGATACCTCTGAATCTTCCTCTCAATTTTGCTGTGAACCTAAAACTGCTTTTAAAAATAAAGACTTTAACAGTGACTTTTTTAGAACCAATAAATATTATGTATTTTTAAAAAATTCAATATCAGTTGGTAAATGTGCCTTGAAATTTGTGAAAGCAGGTAGTTAAGACATACATTTTATGAGTCTCTTAGAAATAGTGGCACCGTCCCATCAGAGTAGGCACAATGCCTCCTTTAACAGATGGCTGGGAGAGAAGGCAGCCAAAAGACCATGTATGAACAACAAATGTGCTTCTAAGGGCGGGAGTCCAAGTGGCGAATGTTGAAATTGTTTTCCATCCTACGCTTGCAGGCCTGTGGCAAAGGGATCGGGGAGTCAGTTGACTCTTGTATGCTGGAGCAAAATGGCCAAATAGCTCCCATGACTATAGGAAAGACCAGCAGACTTGGGAGCAGCGGAGGGTTCCAAACGTGGGATTAGGTATGCTCACTGTCCTTGTACCCTTATGTGGAAGTCCCTTCTGCTGTCTGTTAACACCATATTTTATCTTGTTCTCATTCTTACAAGCTGAGGCACGAGTGCTATAATACATACACAAAGGCGGTTTGGCATCTTTACAGATGAGAAGTATTTCCAGTAGAAAGACCAAGAACAAAGTTATTTTGCCCAAAAAGAGAAATATTATTTATAAGAGAGGAGCCATCTTTGGTCTTTGCTGCCTTTCCCACTGTGCTTTAAATAATTTTCTACTATATAAATGAAAGTATAACTAGTTTATAATCTTCTACCTGTCTACTTCAAGTCCTATAAGAATGTAGTGAAATATCTGTAGTGAAGATAAATCTTGCTCACGTATAGGAGCTCTGGAGTGAAAACTTAAATGCACGTGAATTTTGAGGCTATGTTTTTGAATGATAATTTTTATATTAATGAGACTTTTCCTCATAGTGTGTGGATGAAACTGAAATTGTAATAGAAACACCATTTTATTAAAGCCCAATATCAATGGCTGAAAGGTGTGTGTTGGTGTGTATGTGTGCGCATGAGGGTGGTTTCTACATGCAAATAATGAAACATGTACATATATGAATATGGAAAGTGTTAATATTGCTGGATTTAGCTGCATTAATTCTTCAGACAACTAGATTTACACAGTTCTCAGAGCAATAAGACAGATAATAGGTCCCCCAGTAAAATGAGGCCCTTAATTTTTATATTTCTGTGGTGGGACTTTTTAGTTCTTAGAATAGATTCTACTTTTTAAATTATTATGTATTCACAAGTGAAGGTAAGAGAAAAGAAAGATCCATTGGTGCCATAAAATCCATGTAGGTAAGCCTAATCCACTTCTCAGACAGTATTCCATCAAGTTGACACCCACCCTTCCTCCTTCCTAAGATTTAGGGAACAATCACTTTGAATCTAGTCTTTATCCGATCAACTACATTCTGTGCCATATCATTATAGGCTCTTACTCATTAAATAGACTGGAGGTAAAGTGATTCTGAAAATATCACGAATTTTCATGTTTTAAATAAGTGAATGTACTTTGAGCCTCTAGGATTGTAAGTTCAAGCATGTTGACAACTTATGTTATTTAGAAAGTTTTTAAATATAATTTGCCAAATCAAGAAATATTTCCCCTACCTAAATGGTATTTATTATGGTAACATTGTTTCAAGCAATGCTGGTTTAAATTATGTAGTTAGTAATATTGTATTATATATTTCAAAATAGCTAAAAGAGAGAATTTTGAATGCCTCACCATAAAGAAATGATAAATGTTTGGTGGATACGCTAAGTACTCTGATCATTACACAATGTACACATGTATCAAAACATCACAGTGTACCCCATATGTACTGGTATTATGTATCAATTAAAATAAACAAATAAATATAGAAATTTTTAAAACCTGGCAGCCACTGAACCAGAATAGGTTCAGAGAGACTTCCAGACAAATAATTTTTTAAAAGGTAGTTTATGATGACCTGTTGATATTGTTGAAATTGCTGGATTGTAATCAGAATCTACACTAAACATTTAATTTTTAATTAATTTAAAATTTATAGAATTGTAAAATAAAATTAAATCTTATATAATTAATGAACCATTAATGCCGGTTTTATAAAAGTAGACTGTTTAATTTAAAATTCAGAAAAATATCTATCAGGCTAGTGCAATGAGATCAGAGAGTAGTTTAAATTTTTGAATTTTTGAGGTAGTGCTGCCCTCTAATGATAGTGTTGGAGAACTTGCTTTACTCGATCGTAGCTCATTACCTAATACAAAGCCTGCTTAATTTAGGCTCATGTTCTCAATCCTGGTTGCACATTAGGATCACCTGAGGAACTTTTAAAACACTTCCCATTATCAACCCCCAGAGATTCTCATTTATTCATCTATGGCCTGAACATAAGTAGTTTTTATATATTTCCCTGTAAATTCAAATATGAGTTATTTTAAGAAATGTTAGTTTAGGCAGAGAAATAAATATTAACAAGAGCAAAAAGGTTGTATTTCCTAAGCATTTAGCGCACAAGTGATCACTAATCTCTGTTATCTGTTGTGCAATATCATTTTCAGGGATATGGCTTCTGGCTCCCAAATTTCCCTAAGGTAACCATTGGCCAGGTTACCACATATGTATAGCAGTACGTATAAACACACATGACATGCAGAAACACAGATACATCCACAACTGCAGAAACCAGTTCTTCCTTCTTCTTCCTCTGCACCTCAGTTTCTTGCTAACTTTCAACCAAAAAACAGGTTCCTTACTATAACTCAGGAGGCTCTAAAACTCAACCTCATTGGGAAGAAAGAACAAAAATGGGAAGATGACATTGGAAAGAAGTGGGAAGTTTTTAAATCTTGTTTGTGTGTGTTTTCCCTGTCTTCCCCAGTGAAATATAATTCCAAGAATAAAGCTATCTTTATCTATTTTGGGACAATGCCTGGCACATAGTTGGCACTCAATAGGCATCGTTTAATGGATGAATAAATAAATGAATTAATGCATAAATGAGTAGGTTCATGTGTGAGACTGGGTGAGAGTCTAAATATAAATATTCAAGATTGGGCAAGAAAGAACAGGTAACCCCAAACTGAGTGAAAGAAGATGCCTATCCAAATGAAAGGTTGAAAATATATATCACTGTATTAAAAAAAGATAGAATAAGGAAAAAAATCAAATTTATAATTAATTTATAGAAACCTGTGAATTGTATCAAAACCCAACCATTCTAAGATTGGCTTTAAAGGTTATTTAAGAACATATGACTGGAAACAAAACTAATGGGTCTCCATTGGAGGAGTCTATAGAACCAACTCGTGATTTCGATAACTAGAAAACAGAAAAATATTAGCCATTTAGCTTGCCTTTCCTACATAAACTATATCTGTATCTAAATATAAATATTCTTCTATAGAAGCATTTCAGTTAATAAATGAAAAAAATAATGGAATTAGAATATCATTACTTTCCAACACATGATGAATTGTTTTGGCATTGAGCATCAAAAGCTGCTAACAAGAATGGAAAAACAAGCAGCATATGTACTCACCATCAAATTGATTTAGCTGATCAACACTTAAGTGCGCATATAGTAATAACATTCATTGGGTGTTGGGCAGATGGGAGGAGGGAGGAAAGGATGGGTATATACACATCTAATGGGTACGGTGTGCACCGTCTGGGGGATGGACACGCTTGAAGCTCTGACTTGGAAAGGGCAAAGGCAATATAGGTAACCTAAACATTTGTACCCCTGTAATATGCTGAAATAAAAAAAATTTAAAAAAAACTGCTAACAAGGCCAAAGGAGTGATAATCAGATACTTTATGCCTCTTGAAGGACGAGCACACCACCACCTATGAAGTAGTCTTGCTAAAATAAAACAAAACCTAAATCTAAATCTGGCAAGCTTCTAGGTCCAAATACTAATATACAATACCAGCAAACAAATACCAGTATACAGAGGGGAAAAAAACACTTCTTGAAATATACCACAGAGATGCAATCAGCAAAATCTAGAATGAAGGAAATTTTATGGAACAAACAACCTGGTTTCATCAAAAGTCACTGTAAGAGAGAGTTGGAGGAGGAATCTATAGATTAAAATGTCTTGAAATACATCAATCAACCACAATTTGTGAACCTTATTTCGAAATTAATTCGAACAAATTGTGAAAAATCAATGACATTTACAGGACAATGGGAATATGAACACTTATTAGATATTCTATACTAAGAAATTACGTTAATTTTAGGTACAATAGTATTACAGTTATGTTCAAAAATAGTCTTTATCTTTTAGAATATGTACTGAAATATTTATTAGTGAAATAATGTGTGAGATATACTTGAAAATGGTAAACAAAAAATGATAAAACAGGAAGTTTATGGGGGTATAGACTCTTTGGATTGGGCCTGTGGTGATAATTGTTCAAGCTGGATGGTGAATACATGGAGGTGGTATTATCCTTTTTACTTTTTTATGGGTTTAAAATTATCCATAATAAAATTTTGTTTACTTATCCCATGAAAAAAGCTTCATCACTAAGATGGAAAGGAGGATGGGGGGGTAGTTTACCACAAACTTTTTTAGAAATGAAGAATGAAGAAGAGGGAAAGGCTTTTAATAGATTACACTTGCCCATGGTAAGCTGTTCATTCCTACTGGTTTTCTTTGAAAATCTTTTAAATAATGCAATACTTGCCATTGAAGCCAACACGCCAGGAGCATTTCCATTTGCAATGAGAAAGAAGGGAACACTTACTGTCCTTGTATCAGCGTTTGTGGAAAGAAAAACAGGAGGAAAAGTTACACAAATCTTGCTGCTGTAGCACGTGGAGAATACTTACTCAGTATTTCTAGAAATATTTTCATATCATTACAATTTAGAAGGTGTCTCCTCCTAGGGGCCTTTTGTTTCTATTTTTCTGTCCTATGGAAAATAAGTTATGCTGGGTTTTCTTTTTCATCCAGTAACGTAAACTGCCAGGAATACGTGAGTTACATTTGTTCTCCCCATTCTATCAAAATGTCATTTTGTTCTTCAGAGCAAGTGCTTAATTCATAGAGGACAGATTAAATGAATGACTGATTTGGAGTTTATAAACTGGTAATCTATTCTTGTAGATCCAGCAGAGGGAGTAGTGAGCACGGATTTGCCTGCCTTAAAGAAGATGAGGCAACTTTGATCAGATTGCATTTAGACACACTGTTCCTTTTAGGGCTTGACTATTTCTTGCTTCACCTCTGTTTTCTAGACCTTGGAGCTCCTGGTTGATAAGTAAGTATCTATAAGCAAATCTTATTTCGTCCTTACCCAGAGTAATACAAAGATTCTCATGGTAACGTGGAACCGAGGGGCATGAATCCAAGATTCTCTTTTTTGTGTCTGTGATTTTAATACCTTTTTAGAGCTAGAAAATTTCTCTTAATTTTACCCCCTTATTTAATCCTCCCATACCCTTTTCCTCCTCTCTGTTTCCATTTCCGCAAAGGCTGGCCAATAGTAAGGAAGAAGCCATTCTACATTTTTGCGCTGACTACTTTAGATTAATGACAGAGGCTCAGACAGGAAAATTAGCCTCTGCTCTTTCCAACCCAGGTGTCTCTTTGCATGACCCCATGATAAGTGGGAGTATAAATCTTTCCCAGAGAGGCCCCAAGACAAGTGGGCCAGTTGCTCCTTGATGTACATTCAGGCAGCAAAGCACAAGGGGTGCTTTTTGCTCAGAGTTGAGGGGCAATTAGCTGTAGTGGACAGACGAAGGCATAGGTGCCTTTTTCACTCGTTGCCTTTGAAAATGAATCAAATCACAGAAAGAAAAGCTTTAAAGCGACCTCAGTAACAGCTGATCCACTTTGGCCTAGCTGGTAACACTCTAAGAACACACCATCCCAGCTGTATCAAATCTTTGTTCTATAAAAGGCAGGGGAGTCCTGCACCAGCTTAGCTGCCAGTGAGAGTGAGTGCAGATTAGCCTCTCCTGGGCATCAGCTGCCTCCTCAGCTGGCCCTTCTTCCTACAGAACAACATGAGGAGAAAACTGGACATGAGGTGTCCCAGTAAAATAATTTTTTTTTGTCATTTAGAGCAATGTAAATTGAACCTTATGGTCTCTCTTATAGAGAGAACCCTCCCTCCTGCATCAGAAAATCTGTATTCTAGATTAGTGCTTCGTACACTTTGGTTTGTATAGTAATCCCTTAGAGATATTGTTAAAGTTTGGTTATAGAGGGGAGCCAGAGATTCTGAAAGGGTCCAACCTGGCATCTCAAAGAGTGGTCCATGGGCCAGCCCCATCGGCATCACCTGGAAACTTGTTAGAAATGCAAAAGTAAAGTAGTAATATCATTTTTTTCCCTATGTGTGTTCAAAGATCCCTGATGCTGGGATAATGGTAAAAATATTGATGATAATTTTCAAATACCATTCATGAGTGCTCATTGCATGCCAGCAACTATATACATATTAACTCTAATGCAAATATCATTGTCCTCATTTTACACACAAAGCAACTAAAGCTGGAAGAGAGTAAGTATTATAACCTGCCCAAAATCACGTAGTTGGGAAGTGCCCCATCCAAATTTATCCAGCCAGTAACTCTGCCCCACCAAGATTCCCTGACTGCTTCTCCAGGCTCACCCATTGCTTGCTATTTTCACTGTTATTTTTTTCATTACACTTTCTTTGTCTGCAGTATTTGCACGTGATTTTCTGCAACGCGTCTGGTTAAGAGTGATCGTTTATTCTTAGGGCAGTTTCTCTGTTTATGGTTCAGTTGGGAGAGAGATTATTGTGTACTTTTGAGTTTACCAACTGTCTACTCTTTATTTTAGAGTAAACAGGTTTCTTTCTCTGGTGTTTTACTAAAGCATTGAATTTTATTTTCTTCATACTCTATTTCCTCCATTTGTATTTTCCTTTATAAATGGAAATTTTCATCTTGTAATATCCGATTAAAGACAATTTTCCTATAATCTATTTGCTGAGGATGCATTTGATTTTCTTAGAAGGATAAACAAATGAGTTGCTTGGCTGAAGACTTACAGATTCTTGTGGGTTGGCTGCAACACTATTCCTTAGTCTTCTCCAACATGCCTATGTACATTTCTCCAATAAATATGTTTTGAGCACATATTACATGCCAGACATTATGCTAAGCTTGGGAATACAGTTTTAGTAAAACATGCATGATCTTACCTCCATTAAGCTTTCTTCAGTTATAGTGTCATGGTAAACTGGATTCTCTTCTTGTGGGCCTTTCAGTATGACAACAGAATTATAATCTCAAGTGGAAAGCCTGAAAATTACAGTAGATGAAAAGTTTTGCATGGAGCATGGTATAGTAAAAAGAGTAAATTGGGGGTTGAGAGACATGACCTATCTCTCTCTCTTTTCCTCCCTTCCTTTCCTCCATCTCTTCTCCCTCCTCCCTCCCATCCTTCTATTCCATCTCATGACTCTGTCCTTCCCTGCCCCCATTCTCTTTCTCATCAAATATGTACTCGACATTGGGCTACAGCAAGAAGCAGGCATAGGAGGTCCCTGTCTCCACAGAGCTCCGAGTCAGTGGGGAAGGCAAACATTGTCATTTCAGTTGCTCTGAGTTGGATGAAGGAGAGGCGTAAGGTGCTACAGGCACAGGTCATAAGTGGGCCAGAGTTAGTCTGGGTCTAAGATATCGAAAAGATAGGTCACGATTAAGCTACCAGCAAGTTGTATGACAAGTCGTTCAATTTCTCTAGGCCTTGGGTTTCTTTTTTTAACCTGTAAAAATCGATGTGTGTGTGTATGTGTGTGTATGTGTGATGGAATTGGATTTAACAGTCCTTTGAAGTCTTCAAGTTCTAATATTCTACACAAGAACTTTAGCCCCCCAAAATAGATTGTTCATTGTAAAAAACATTATGCTGTGTTTTAATGCAAATATAAAAACACAATTAACATATACTATAATAAAGAGAAGTATATATGCTCATAGTATATAACTTTTCATAATGCAGACGAGTCCTGTGAAAACTAGCCCCTGTGAAACTAGGTAATCTCTCTTTCCTTCAACTTCAGAGATGTTTTGATCTTGCAGTTCTCTGAGTAGCCCCACTTCCCCCCATCACATTACTGGAATATAATCACCTGCTCTGGGAGGGTAGCAATCCAATAACAATAACAATAGAGTAATATTTC
The DNA here is from genome assembly GCA_963575035.1 of Avahi laniger. NCBI lineage: Eukaryota > Metazoa > Chordata > Mammalia > Primates > Indriidae > Avahi > Avahi laniger. The sequence goes on along the minus strand of CAUYSK010004324.1, from coordinate 14,330 downwards.
TAAAACTTCAATTAGAAGTTAAAAATATTCTCAAGGACCCCCTACCTAGTGTTAACTTGAATTGATTTTATAATAATGTTACTTACATATGTAGAGCCACAAAACTAGATACAAACCTTATTAAACAAAATGAAATTTCAGATTATATATAAACAAAACTACAAAACCAACACCATTCATATTAACATTTAATTTAATGTGACAGATGGTTTTGTTTTGCTAAAACTGAGTATCTACTGGAAACATGAAGTGATGCCGATTGCTGGGGCGTGGGTCCTTGAGCTGGGGGTGCCCTAGACTGCATGTAGCATGATGACTCAGTTTCCCATCAGTTCTGGGGTTTTGATCTACTGTGAAACTGTCATATATACAACCTGCACAACATTGTTTGGCCGTGGCTTGATGTGAATGAATCATTTAGGTGTGCTTTTGTTCTTTCCTCAAGACATAAACCAGGGAATCACAGACATATACCTAGCCACAGGCACCAACATCCAATGAGAATTGAATTAGAAATCTTGATTAGAAAGTGAACAGATTATTTAGAATAATTTTATATTATGTTTTATTATACATATAAGAAATTAAGCATATGCACGTGTACTATAATGATATACATATGTACATATTACATATAGGTATGTATGTGTGTATATAAATATATATTTATACATATATGTAAAAAATAAAAAGCTCACTGATACTTGAAACCGTGTCTGAAGTTATCAGTTTAGAAAAAAGCAGCAATATAAAGCACTGGAAGATGTTAGTGATTCTTAAAAGCCAATCGCAAGGGCAAGATCTAAACTGATAAACTTTTATATATATACATATGCATATATATATTTTATTTCAGAACATTACAGGAGTACAAATGTTTAGGTTACATATATTGCTTTTGCCCCGCCCGAGTCAGAGCTACAAGCGTATCCATCCCTCAGACCCTGCACACTGCACCCGTTAGGTGTGAATATACCCATCCCCTCCTCCCTCCTCTCACCCGCTGGACACCCAGTGATGCTACTACCATCTGTGCATTTATTTGTCTTTGGAGACGATAGAAAAATGAGGACTTTGAAGAAGATATATTTCAGTCAGAATGATTGGCTATCATTTCTTGGGTGGGGAAGGCCCCGTATCCTAAAATTATTTGCTCTTTTTAGTATCAACATATCCTTTCAGTTATAAAATGATAGTGTGGTGTAGTTGCTTTAATGAATCATCTTCACTGCCTTAAGGAGTTTAAAGCCCACTCTAAGTTGTTATGGATCATCCTTACAATGCAGTGTGCTCGTTGAGGTTAAGTAACTGGGACACCCACAGGATTTGGTGCCAGATCTTGCTTTGAATCCTGGTGCTGTCACTGCTGAGCCTAAACTACCTCCTCTCCCTGGTCTCCGTTTCCTTACCCGTGAAGTGGAGGCACTGTTACCGACCTCATCAGATTACTGTATGATCAGTGAGAGTGCATATACTAATCTCTCAGCATAGAGTAGCAACCCATAGAGTGTGAATGGCCCATTTTGCCACCATCAATCAGCCTCCCATGGAGAAATGTTACAGACGGGGTTCCAATACAGAATCCTCTTACTTAAAACTTGACATAGTCAACCAGTTGGTACCAACATAAACAAAAGGATATTTTTGCTTTATTTCAGGTTTCCCCTAGGGAATCTCAAAGTGTTTGCAAGTCTATTTTCTCAAGACGGGGCAGGTTTCATAACTACATAGCTGGTTATAAATCAACTAGAACCAGCAGTGAGAATGTAAAACAATGAGAGTACATTTCTTCCTACTTCTGAGAACACTATCCAAATGGGGAAGGGTACTATGGTCAGGATTCCCATTACACCTCATCTCTGGTCTTGGATTCAGTGATGCAGATGCTAACAGTAAGAACATGAGCTCCATAATTTTGGAGGTTAACATGGACAGACCTGCTCTTGCTTCTTAGTGAGTTTTTGACCCTCTGTCAGACCTAACCTTCCTCTGCTGTGCTCCAGCCAGGCTTATTTTCCTTCCATGAGAATTTTCTTCTCTTGTGTATCATGACAATTTTCTGTTCTACCCCTCAGCAATGGAAACTACTGTTCCTATCAATGCTGCCATAATTCCCTAACCATAAGGGGACATTACTTCTACCCAGGCTGAGTCTTGGTCCAACTTCCTTGGGATTTCTGAGAAGAGATCTCCGATCTGTTCTGACACAGTCTTCTACTCTAACTTTGGCTTTTTAGCTCCTTTGATCAGCTTCATCTCTGATTTATGCTTTGAGGACAATCCTGAGTCCTGGTTCCTAATTCAGCTCAGTTTGTCACTTCTATTATTATTAATAATGAAATCCTCTGGGATGGGACCAGGTTTTGATGTTGACAACTTGACTCCTGTTCTGTCCAACAGGTAGTGTGGGCTAATGAATGGAACATTCAGTGGGAGGCCCAAGTCCAAGGCTGCAGCCAAGTTCTGCCACTCACCGGACCAGTGATCCTGGCCAAGGACCTTCATGAGCCACATTTGTTACGTGTCAGATGAGGAAAACTAAGATAGGCATACCTCAGGGGTTTTCCAAAGCATCCCAAGGGCTGATTTTTTTTAAAAAAGTGAATTCTGCAGATCCATATTTAGATATTTTTATTTATTTATTTATTTTTAGATATTTTTAAATTAGCACCAAAAATCTGTTAAAATTGGTCATTGAAACTCAACTTGACAAATCCTGGACTAGCAGATCTATAAGGTTACTTCCGTGATCATATATATTCTGACTCAGGTCCAAGCATTTTCAAGTTCCGCATCTGAACACCTCATTGCCTCCTTAACCTTCCTTCCACTTGGGGACAGGCTTCCCTGCTGCTTTCTGAAATGTGTTTATTATTGTTAATTCTGATGGTTTTCTTGGCAGAGTTTATCTAAGTCAAGGATTGTTCCAAAAAAAGTCATGTGGCATACTAATTCACAAGTGTGAATGGCCACTCCACGCTACTTAAGCTAGTGCTTGACATGGTAGATTTTCAATCTATTTTTGTTAAATGAATTACCAATTTAATGAACTGAACTGTGATGGGAAGGAGAGCATATTTTTTTAAAAAAGGATGCATTTTAATTAATGCTGGTCTCCATTTGGGGGAATTTTGAATATTGAAACTAAATGAAGATCTTCAGAAACAGTTGACTGAGATGATTGGGGTTGAGGATCCTTTCATGGTCCCTGCTAGGAAGTAGGAAATCACAGCACCTAGATGGTCTCAGGATATCTGGATCACTTTACACAGTTTACTACACAATCAGCCATTTCCATTTCTTCACTTGTTGGATCACAGAAGTACAGACGTACTAGGTACAAGTTTCTCTGCTCTTACAGCAAACCCAGCCCTGCCTGGATTGCACTTCTCCACAATCCTACCACAAGCTCCCAGCTCCTGGAATGGCTCTTGGTTGACTCCATAATGAAGTCCAAATGCCTCCATGTGATGAAAAAAGCCCTTCAACATCTGGCTTCTACCCACCTCTCTAGCCTTATGCCTTGTCCCACACCCTTACTACATATACCAATAACCATGTGGAATGACTGGAAAGAATTCTGTGATTCTCTGATTTTTTTCCCACTGTCTGGAATTAACTTTTCACCTTAATTAGCTAGCTCCTAATTAAACCGAAAGACTTAGATTAGGCTTTTCTTCTATGGTGGGCAGAATAATGTTCCCCCAAAGATATCCATACCCTAATCCCTGGAACCTGTGAAAATATGTTACTTGCCAAAAGAGACTTTACAGATATAATTTACATTATAGACTGTACAATAGGGAAAGTTTCCTGGTTTATCCAAGTGGACCCAATGTAATTGCATAGATTAAAAGCAGAGAAGTTTCTCTGACCAGAGGCAGAAGAGAGATGAAGCAGAAAGGGAAGTTGCAGAGACTTGAAGCACAAGGGGGACTTGACCCACCTGGAGACAGGATGCACGGAAAGCTTGAGAAGAAATATGAGTGGTCTCTAGGAGCAAAGATTAGGCCCTGGCTGACAGCCAGCAAGGAATGGGGATCTTAGACCTACAACTGCAAGAAATTGAATTTGGCCAACAATCTGAATCACCTTAAATGCAATTCATCCCCAGAACACAGAAAGGAACATTGTGTTGCTGACATCTTGAATTTGGCCTATGAAACTAAGCTGAGAACCAACTGAGCCCAGAGGGAGTTCTGACCTGCAGACCTGTGAGATAATAAATGGATGTTGTTTTAAAATGCTAAATTTGTGGAAATTTGTTTTAGTAGCAATAGAAACCTAATATAGCCCCTTCTGGAGAGTCTTTTCCCAAACTTCCTACAGCCACCCCAAGTCAATGTTACATGTCCTAACTATGTGCTGTCATGGCTCCCGCGTGCTCCTCATCGAGAACTTAGCCTGCTATGCTCTACTTCTCTGTTTATTTGGTTGTCTCCCCTACTACAATTTGAGTGCCCTGAAAGTGGAAAACACATTTTATCAGTTTGTATCATCAGCACCTATCCAGGGCCTGTACATAGATGTTGCTCAATGGATGTTTACTAAATGAATAAATAGACATTCTATTCATTCAATAGATACTTGTTGAACACCTATGACTGGCCAGGCATTGTCCTAAGTGCTAGAGTTGCAATAGCAAATAAGAAAATTCCCCGATTCAAAGAGGAATTGGAGGAGGCAGGCACTAAATGTGAAAATAAATGAATAATTTCTGACAGCTATAATTTCTAATAATAAAATAAAACAATGGGACAGACAGCCATAGGATGGGAAGCAAGCCTACCTTAGCTAGCATGGTCAGAGTAGCCCTCTCCGAAGAGGGACATTGAGCTGAGACCTGAAAGACAAGAAGAAGAGAAGAGTGTTCAGGCAGCTAATGGAGAAACCCTTGAAAGTGCCCTGCAGGGGTGGAATATATGAGAAAGAACATGCAGGACATGAGCTGGGAGATCCAGGCAGAACTCAAAGCCTTGCAGACTACCAGAAGAAAGCTCGGATTACATTCTAATCCAATGGGAAGCCTTTGGAGGAGTTTAACAATTGACATAATTGGACTTATATTTTTAATAGTTTCTTTTGATACCAGTGGGAATAAGAGACTGTGGAGAAAGGCTGGAGGCTAGATGACCACTTAGTTCAAGCCAGAAGTGATGGCAGCCTGGATGAGCATTGAAGCAGTGGAGAGGAAGAGAAGAGATCAGATGTGAGATATGCTTTGCATGTAGAGGGACAGGCCTTACTGATGGATAAGATATAGGATATAAAGGACTGAGAGGAATGAAAGATGACTTCTAGGTGCTTGGCCTAATCAACTTGGTGGAGAAAACTGGAAAAGTGTCCAGATTTGGGAAGGAATGGAAGAAAATCAAGAATTTTATACTGGACATGTTAAATTTAGGATGATAATTGGTCATCTTCCAAGGCAAATGAATGTGTTGGTGAAAATCTAAAGGCAAATGGATATAAGCCCAGAATTCAAGGGAGCGCTTTGAGTTGGAGATAGGGTTGATGTCATATCAGTGGTATTTAATGCCAGCAGACAAGACAAATTATGTAGAGAGAGTTAGTTGTTAAGGACAGAGATCTGGATGTTCTAGCATTTAGAGGTGAATAGAGGAAGGGGAGTCAGAAAATGAGATGAATAAGTAGTAAGTAAAAAGGGAGGAAAAGAAGGAGAGTGTCATGTCCCAAAAACCTGTAGGAAAAGTGCTTCTGTAAGGAGAAAGACGAGCTATGTCAAATGCTGCCAAGAGGTCCTAAATATGAAGATAAAAAAAATTGGCCACTGAATTTGGCAATAGATCAATAATTATATTTTGGTGTTAATGTATGATGATGTTCTCAGTTTGGTCTCTTCACTTGCCTTAATCAATTCGATTCAATTCATTTCAATTCAACTCAATTCAAGAAGCCTTAAGACACTGCCGAGTATATAGGGAATGAAAAGGTGACAAAATGGGACTTCTTCCCTCAAAGAACTGATAACTTAATTGAAGAGACAGATTGATCAAAAATTAATATGTAATATAAAACATGGTCAATATGCAGTTAATTCTGACAGAGAGGAACAGGGAGAATTGGAAAGTCTCTAGGGAGAAAAAAGCATTTCAATTGAGTCATGAAGAGTCAGTAGTATTTCAGCCAGAATGCAGAAATAAGAGCTGGATTAAAAAAAAAATTTGACTAAATTGAGGTAATGTAGGTAAGGCATATGAACTTTCTAAACTAGATAGCAACATTGGGAGTGGGAAGGAGGGGAAAAGGGGAGAGAGAATGCTGTCATTAGCTGTTCTTTATTATCCATGCTTCAAGACACATGTTTGTTTTCATTTTATACTTATAATCCATGAAACATATAGCCCAAGCATCATTTTCCTCATTTTATAGAGAAGGAAACTAAATCACAAATTATCCAATAAAAATTTTATGAAAGTGAATACAGTAACTAGACTGAATTGTCAAAGAACACTTGACTTAAATGTCACCACAACTCATCCATTCAATTTGTAGTAAGATGGAAAGCAGATGCCTGTGATATGATTATGGTAAATCAGTCCAACTACATGAAATATAGGTCCAAGACAGAACTTTGAGTCATAATATTGGGACAGGTGTCTGACCACAGAGTTCCGCAGGATCTAGTGGGTAATACAGAGAACTTACATGAGGAACAGACAACATTTTTTAGAGGTGAGAATAATTTCAAGGACTGATGCATATATATAGTATGTGGAACTACAGAACAGTTGCACAGAACAATTTAGCGTGGGTGAGAATGATCCAGGATGATCTCTTTTAATAGAAGTGCATCATTGAATCCAATGATTAGACATTAATAAACTTGCCTGTAATCCCAGCACTTTAGGGGGATGAGGTGGAAGGGTTGCTTGAGGCCAGGAGTTCAAGATCAGTTTGGCCAACAAAATGAGACCCTGTCACTACAAAAAATGAAACACATTAGCTGAGCATAGTGATGTGTACCTGCAGTTCTAGCTGCTCAAGAGGCTGAGGCAGGAAGGTCACCTGAGCCCAGGAGTTTGAGGCTGCAGTGAGCTATGAGTACACCACTGCTCTCCAACATGGGAGACAGAGTGAAACCTTTTCTCAAAAATAATAAATAAATAAACAGACAAACAGGCTTAAAATCTCAAATGACCAAGCTGGAAACAAGGACATTTCATAGAGGAGCTGAAAAATGAAATTCTGATTCGTTAAGTTCCTTGGAGCACCTCTGCAAAACGTGAATCTCTTTAGTAGAGTTTCTTTGTAAATGAATAAAAGGGTAATACTGAAGGAGCCCCGATGCTGGCAAACAAGGAGGCCTAATTTTTCAGAGTCAGACACGATGCTTTGTAGCTTGTAGATCATCTTTTATAAAAGACCACAGACAAGTAGGCTATAAATCAAGAAATTTAATCATCCTTTCAGGAGAAAACTATTTCTCTCCTTTTTTTAGAGACAAGATCTCACTCTGTTACCCAGGCTGGAGTGCAGTGGCGTGATCTTAGCTTACTGCAGCCTCAAATTACTGGGCTCAAGTGATCATCCTGCCTCAGACTCTAGAGTAACTGGGACTACAGGGATGCACCACCATATCTGGCTAATTTTATAATTTTTTTTGTAGTCAAGACAGGATGCTTCTATGTTGCCCAGATTGATCTTGAACTCCTGGCCTCAAGTGATCCTCCTGCCTTGAACTCCCAATGTTCTGGGATTACAGATGTGAGCCACTGTGCCTGGCCAGAAGAAATATTTTATTTGGACTCTACAAATCTGATGAAACCTCAGAACAAGTACTTGTTCACATGCCATTTCCAAGAAAGAACAATCAATTTAGGCTTAGTGTTTGGGAAATATGTATACATTTTTTGGGTAAAGATTCTATTTTATTTAGCTCTCTGATCATGATAAATCTAATGTACTTTAAAATTACCTATAGAAGTGATAGAGGAAGGAGCTGAAATTCTCTCACCTGAATAACGTGATTATGCAGACTCTAGCTGCCTTCACCTCCATTTGCTGCTTTAAGGACTTCCTCTCACAGAGGCAGTAACACAGCCAGTTTGAGATGCTAAGTGATGTTTAACCTTTGCCACTTTCTTATTGGCATTTGATTTTTGCCATAAGCAGGTCTTTTTTGTCTCAACGAGAACTGATTAGTGCTTATGTTCCACTTAATGCAGTAGTAAAAGATTTAAAAGAAGTGGAACGTGATTGCTGCAGTATATTTTCAGGTACTAAAGTTCGAGCAAAATGGAATAAGGGCCAGGTGGCAGTATCTACAAACTGTGCTAATGGCTCCGTCAACAGATGTTTAATGTACTTAGAGTTATTCTCCACATCCTACTGTTGCTAATACATTTCCTCCCATACCTCCTCTCAACACAAAAATTTTGAAAGGAAAGGAAACATTAATAACTCCAAAGTGTTTAATTTTAAAGAACATTTAAATCTTAATACTGGTCATAGGTGACCTATTGGACCACTGGATGGCTTATTGCAGACTTTAATAATTTTGTTGCCATCATTAGTAAAACTCATTAACCAAGGGAAGGCTTATAATGTATGAGTTTTCTCTTTTATTTACCCTTGGATTGCATACTGCTTTGAAATTATTTTTCAGTGGATCAAAAAAACATAGATGCTAGCCTGTGATGTTTTAGCTTTGGGCGGAGGTGAGGCCAGCTGTGAAAGGGGTGCCGGCCTGCCAGTAACAGACCCTGTCTTCTGCCCAGTCAGTCCACTGAGTCTGGTAACCAATGTGGATTAGATCACCTTGTAAACATCAGGCCCCCAGTAAACATCAGGACATGTTTTCCACTGCAGTGAGAAAGAAAGAATGAAGAAGTGACTCCCGCTTGGAGCAGCGCTTTCTCCAATGAACATGTTGAGACATTTATTTATATGATGATCCTGCCTCCATGTTGCTAGATAACAGAGAATAGGGGTCTGAGGGGATGAGCTGCAGGACAGAAACGTTCTGTGAGAGGGAAAGGGGAGCAGGCAGGATGGTTTGGGAGTGCGGGTGTTGTGGCCTTCTGAGGACTCCCTAAGAGCAACACCAAGCAAATGAGGTGACAGAGGGAACAAATAAATGTGGACCAGCCCAGGAGAGGAGCCTCTCCCCAGCCGGCTACACGGGCAGATTGTTCTTGTCATATCCCTCATCATCCTTTCCCTATTTAATTTCCTTTATCTCTTGTCTCTGTCCTATTGGATTTTAAAATTTTTCCAATTTTTAATATTTTTAAATGGAGGAAGGGACCCACGAAGAGGAAAGTTCCTGGGGCCCATGAAAGTCACGCTGCAGTTGTCCATCGCCATTTGACAAATTTTAATCTGTTTCGTGACTTAGGATGTTCTCATTGTGCATTACAGATAATAATTTGGTAAACTGAGAAATGAACATGAGAGGGGGAAGGCATCTTAAATCAAAATTACAGGATGTGGATTTTCTATCATGGCACATCTTAAGTTCGGCATCAACAAAACCAGAGAAAGAATAATTTCATCTCTAAGGTTAGACTGAAATGGAAGCAGTGTATGGAGGTTTAAAAAAGCGTTGGAAGGAAGTCAAGATGCCATCTCTAGCTTATTCCTGGTGAGGCTTTATCCAGTTATGAATGGTGGGAAGGTCACTCGGCCTATAGGTCATCATTCGGATTAGATAATCTCTACTGTTCTTTCTAAACTGTAAAAAAATTTTCTCTGACTCTAAGGGTTGAGTTTGGTCCCCACTTGAGAGAATGCTCACTTCTATTTCTGTCTGTAGCCAAGAAAAGAGAACAGATTCAAGTAGAAGCAAAATTGAGGAACATGAATCTTTGCTGTAACAAGGATTAAAATCGTGGAAGAACTCTATCTTGTGTGAGATTCTTTCTATTTAGTAACCTTAAAAATTATAATTTAGAGTATTCTAAATGTGAGTTATATATAATAATTTAGTTAATTAAGAAATGAACTTGAGAAGAGGAAAGGCATCTTATGATATGAAAAATGTCAACTTAGCGTTTGAGGGGAGAGAGCTGCTCGCTTGAGAAGACAGAGATATGCTGACTTCTAGTAGGCCTGTCTAATGAATAAAGGCGCAAAGTAGAAGAGACTAAATAGAGAGGAAATATGAAGACATTAAAACAAGATAATATTTGAAGATATAAGAATGGCTCAGAACAAAGTGCAAATAATGATTATGAAAACAATGATGTAAAATATAATGGGAAAACAAATGATCAAGACAATAAAAAAGAATGCTTGATAGCACATATGAATTCATGTAAAGTCAGTTCTCTGTTTTGAAGTTTGTAGGTTACATATTTTCCCTATCTTTTTCTGATTTTTATATCCTTGGAAAATATAGAAAAATATAAAGAAGAAAAGAAAAGCATACTAAATTTTATACCATAGTAAACACTATTTATATCTGGTATATTTATTTTCAGATATATACATTTAAAAATAAAATTTAGGTGATATCTTGTAAATAGTTTTCTATCTTTCTTTTTCTAAAATATTAATTTTCATAAATATTCTTTAAAAGTATGACTTTAAATGGGCCTATAGTACTTCATTGCTGGATGAAGCCATTCTGTTGTCATTATACATTATATTGTGTCAAAAATGTCACTATTCATCATAAGGTGATGTGCAGTTAGAAGTAACAAACTTGAGGTTCACATGGCATAGCAGCATGCATGGATCTTAAATCTATAATCCTAAGTGGGAAAAAAGTTAAAAACATTATGAGATGTGTAATATAAAACCATTAATATAAATAAAATTATGTGCATACAAAATGATGATTTATATTGTATAAGAACACGGGAATAAAGGGCTTGGCACAAACATTTGTGTTACAGCTTTGGCCATATCACCTGAGGGTGAACATATTGTATACGCTATGACTTAACAGTTCAATTCCTAGGCACATGCTTGACAGAAACGTGGACATGAGTTCATCAAAAATGAGCCAGGGCAGCTAAATAATGGGTACACATGGGCACAAAGTGATATAAGGGACATGAGAAACTGAGAAGAAGGGAGGTTGGGAGGGAGAATGAGGGATGAAAACTTACCTATTGGGTACAGTGAACACTATTCTGGTGATGGGCACACCAAAAGCTCAGACTTAAGCATTATAGAAGGTATCCATGTGACTAAAACACTTATACTTCCTTAATATTTTGAAATTTAAAAAAATGAATCAGTAGGTTCTTAGCAACCCTATTAGTAAAAGTGAAATTAGAACCTACTCAAACAAAATGAGATATCATACAACAGTAAGAATGAACAATCTTCAACTGTACACACAAACATGGATGTATCTCCAAAACACAACACAGAGCTAAAGAAACCAGACACATAAGAGTGCAAATGGTGTGGTCCCATTGATATAATGTACAAAATAAGTCAAATTAACCTCTTCTACTAAAAGGCAGGATAGTGATTCCTCTGAGCTGATGGTGACTAGAGGGGCACAAGAAATGTTTGTGGGGTGCTGGCAACAGCTGCTTCTTGATCTTGGGACTAGTTGCATGGGTGTGTTCAATTTGTGAAAATTCACCAAGCTTAATTATGCTTAGGATAAATGGAATTATCTATATTTCTATTTCAGTGTGAAGTTTTTCAAAAGCTATACATTAAATACATTAGAGAGAAAGAAGAAAAAGTTTTAGATGAAAAAGAAAAAACAAACAAACAAACAAAGATTGGGTATAATTCTGAGAAAAACGTGCCAGAACCTAACAGAGACTCCATGGGAAGAAGTTGTGGAGCAGAACAGGAAGGAGCAAGGTATCAGCAGAGATCAACCTCCAAGAGGCTTAAAATCCAGTGAGAAGTGTAGATGGAGCGGTTTGTTTCCCCCCCACTCGTATCTCTGTAGGATGGTAGGTTCCTGAGTTACTGGAGAGACCTTTTGCCCACAGGAGCCCAGAGGCTGCTGCTGCCAGTGAGCTGGGAGCTTCTTGTGGACAGGGGACCAGCTCCCAGTCCCCCTGGGTGCTTCCCAACCCACAGACCAAAGCCGGAATGGCAGGTGCCATATTGTTTCTCTAGCCACCATACACCTTTGTCTCCCCAAGGGTTTTCTACTCCTTAGGATTTGTCTTGTTCATTTCCACACAGACATTTCCCAACTTTGGCCCAGACTACAGGAGCCACAGGGGTCCAGGGGGTCCCAGGTGACCTGTGCGACTCCAGTGCCTGGACATTCTGAGCAGGTGGCCTCCAGAGGGAGGGATGGGCATGACCAGAGTGCTAGCTTTTCTTCGTTCAGACTTTTTCTCTCCCCTTCCCCTCCCCAGCCCATGGCTGCCAAGAGAGATAATCAAACCATCACACTGAGGCCTCAACAGAGAGTGGGCATCAGACATTTCCTCTTGAGGTCCTGCAGCAGACTGAGAGGTGTTTGTACTGTGAGTTCCCTGTCTGACAGCTCTCTCTAGTGCTGATGATTCGGTGACTATCAGAATGGGGCACTTCTGAAGCAGAGGGAAATTGAACCTGCTTGGGCATCCCGTAGGCAACTTGGGACCAGTGTGCTTCTCCCTAGCATGGTCAGGGATTGATCTTCAGGGACATGGAGACAGACCAAAGGCCGGATCTTGTTTCCTCAAATCTCGATCATGCTGTTCGTGGGCAGGGACTAGAGATTTTTGAATTTTTGAATTAGTCTTGGGAGGAGAGGGAGAACACATGGGCAGATCAGCAGGGGGAGAGTGCAGTGTGGGTCCTAGCTGTGGGCACCCCTCCCCCCACAGGAGGACCAGGCTCTCAGCTCAGGCCAAGATCCTGGGCAGGGAATGTCCCAGGACACATCACAGTTGTTGGGGAGACTGGCTGGCTTATAATCCTGCCTGCCAACAGATGCTGGGGAGATAAAACCTTGGAGCAGGGGAGGGCAGAGAAGAGCAAGCCCACTCCAAACTGCCAGATTGTGAAGCTCAGATAGCCCAGTCTCAGTAAGCAGACTTTCTTATTGGATTGAACCACTTTAGCCCCTTGTGGGTGGCTTTGCCCAGAAATTGGGAGCAGACCTTCGACCCCTGCTGAAACAGATACCTTGCCAGCTTTTGTGGAGCATGAGGGCAAGCTCACCTAATCCAGCCCCACTCAACCATACTGCCCCACCTGCTTCTGTTGTGGCATAGAATTAGGACTCACCTGAAGTTCCAGGACCCAACCTACCATCTGGGGCATTTGAGTGCTTCTCCTGAGGGACTAAAGCTGGTCACAGGACCCCCAAACAATATTGCAGCTTGTTTCTTTTGGCAAGTGCCACCTACTGACAGTGAGGTCAAGTTGTATGCCCTTTACAACATTTACTGACTCAAAAATACAGGATGTGGTTGATTCTTACCCACAAGCATCACCTACTGTCTCAGGAATTAAACTGGCCATGATATTATCTATACAAAATAAAATCCCAAAATGAGAAGCAGCATGTACTCCAGATGAGAAGGAAACAGAGAAAGAACTCCAGAAGTATGAAGAATCAGAGTGAAAGGTCACCCCCGAAAGGTAACACTAGCTCTCTAGTAAAATCAGAATATTGAAATGACAGATAAAGAATTCCAAATATAGTTTATAAGTAAGTTTCATGAAATACAAGAAAAAATGGAAACCCAACACAAAGAAACAACAAAACAATGCAGGAAATAAAGGAAAAATTCACTAAAAAAATTGAATTATTAAAAAAAATTGAATAGAACTTTTGGAAATGAAAAATTGATTCAAGGAAATGCAAAACACAGTGGAACATCTTAAGAATAGACCAGACCAGGCAGAAGAAAGAATCCCAGAGCTTGAAGACAACCCCTTTTAATTAAACAAGTCAGTCAAAGATAAAGAACAGAGAATTAAGAGGAAGGAATAAAGCCAACAATAAATATGGGATTATATAAAGGGGCCAAACACAAGAATTAGAGCCATCCCTGAGGGTGAAGAAGAAATCACACAAGGTTTGGAAAAACTATTTGAGGAAATAATATAGGAAAAATTCCCTGGTCTTGCTAGAAATTTAGATATCCAGGTATAAGAAGCTCAAAGGACACCTAGGAGATTCATCACAAAGAGACAATCACCATGACATATAGATATCAGACTGTCCAAAGTTAACACAGAGGAAATTCTGCAAGCCATAAGGTGAAAACATCAGGTAACTTACAAAGGAAAACCCATCAGGCTAACTGCAGCCTTCTCCAGTAGAACCCTACAATCCAGAAGGAACTGGAGGCCCATCTTCAGTTTTCTTAAACAGAATAATGGCCAACCTAGAATTTTGTATTCTGCAACACTAAGTTTCTTAAATGAGGGAGAAATAATGA
>CAUYSK010004322.1:0-35677 GCA_963575035.1 Avahi laniger | reverse complement strand
GCTAAAAATACATATAGCAAAAATTAGCCGGGCATGGTGGCACATGCCTGTAGTCCCAGCTACTTGGGAGGCTGAGGCAGTAGGATCACTTGAGCCCAGGAGTTTGAGGTTGCTGTGAGCTAGGCTGACGCCACGGCACTTGCCCCAGGCAAGAAAGTGAGACTCTGTCTCAAAAAAAAAAAAAAAAAAGATCAAGCACCAGCAGAATCAGTATCTGATAAGGGCCCCTTCTTCATAGACAGCCATTGTCTCACTCTGACCTCACATGCAGGAAGTCTGGAGGGATCCCTCTCAGGCCTCGTTAATAAGGACACTGTGATATTATGAAATGTATACATAAATGTGCATGTACATGTATGTTTTTGCCCACGGTTCCTGGCTTGTAATTCCTATAACCCTTGTTATTTCCTAAGTGACTAAAACAACAAACGTGTCTCTTGCGAATATATTTGGCCTTTTGTCCTTGGTTCCTGAAGCAGCTTCAGAACAGCTTCAGAGCAGTAAAAGTGAAAGGCAGTCTTTTGTGATAACGTTGGGTGGATTCAGGCCTCAGAAGCAGGCTTCAGAAAACAGCATCTCTCTCTCCCTGCCCTTCTCCTGCCCTCCTCTCACCTGCTCCCTTTTCTCCCCAAGGCAGCCCATAGAAACTAAAAATATACTCTAATCTTCCCCTGCCTTTCTGTCTTGGAGCTGGCTATAAAGAAACTCTCTGACCTACTTTGTCTGATTTTAGGTCATAAGACCCCCATCTCAGAAGCTGTCCTGCCCCATACCTGGGAGGAAGGAATGCTGCATCCAGAAGCCAAGAAGAATCTGAACAGACAGGCCTTGTTGGGTTTCCCCCCTTGGTCCCTTAATATTAGATCGTACCCTTTTTGTCTAACCATATTTTGACACGGCTGCCCATGCTTCAGTCATGCCAATCCCATGATGTCTCCATAAAAGGGCCAAGAGGACTGGTTTCAGAGAGCTTCCGGACAGCTGAACATGTGGAGGTGCCTGGAGGGTGCTGCGCCCAGGGAGGACGTGGAAGCTTCGAGCCCCTTCCCATGTGCCTTGCCTTATGCATCTCTTCATCTGTATCCTTTGCAATATCCTTTATAATAAACTGGTAAATAAATGTGTTTCCCTGAAATATGTGAGCCGCTCTAGCAAATTAATGGAGCCCAAGCAGGGTAGTGGGACCCTGATTTATAGTTGGTTGCTCAGAAGCACAGTATAAAACAACCTTGAGCTTACAATTGGCACTGAAAGTGGGGGGCAGTCTTGTGGGACTGAGCCCTCAACCTGTGGGATCTGAGGCTATCTCCAGGTAGACAGTGTCAGAATTGAACTGGGTAGGAGGACACCCGGCTGGTGTCCGAAGCAGAACTGATTGCTTGCTTGGTGTATGTGGGAAAACCCCGATGAATTTGGTAACAAAAGTCTTCTGTGTTGATTGTTGTTGTGGTGTGAGAGTAGAGGAAAAACAGTTGTTTTTTCCACAAAGTCACTAATTCCATCATGAGGGCTTTGTCCCTGTGACCTAATCACCTCCCAAATACCATCACCTTGGGAGTAAAGATTTCCACATGAATTTGGGGGTGGGGGGGCCTACGTATTTACAGTTTATAAAATTCACAATTGAAAAAGGAGTTTCACAATTGAAAAAGTTGTTCTGGAAATTCTTAAGTTTTCCAATAACTGAATCAATTATCCATGCTTAAAATTTGAATTAATTAAAATTAATTTATGCAGCACAATTCACAATCACAAAGATATGGAATTAGGCCTGGTGTGGTGGCTCACACCTGTAATCGTAGCACTTTGGGACACCAAGGCAGGAAGACTGCTTGAGGCCAGGAGTTCAAGACCAGCCTGGGTAAGCGTCAGACCGTGTCTCTACAAAATATAAAAAAGTTAGAAGAGCGTGGTGGTGCATGCCTATGGTCCCAAGGCTGAGGCAAGAAGATCACCTGAGCCCAGGAGTTTGACATTGCAGTGAGCTATGATGGCACAACTGCACTCTAGCCCAGGTGACACAGCGAGATCCCGTCTCAAAAAAAAAAAAAAAAAGATGGAATCAACGTAAGTCCCCTTCAACTGATGAGTGGATAAAGAAAATGTGGAACACACACCATGGAATACTACTCATCGATAATAAAGACTGAAATAATGTGTTTTGCAGCAACTTGAATGGAACTGGAGGCCATTATCCTAAGTGAAGTAACTCAGAAACAGAAAAGCAAATGCTGCATGTTCTCGCCTGTAAGTGGAGGCTAAACTACACCTGCCTGCACAAGGGCACACAGAGTGGTATAACGGACATCGGAGACTCACCTGGGGGGCAGAGTGAGAGGGGGTAAGGGTTGAACAATCACCTATGGAGTTCAATGTACACTGCTCAGGTGATGGGTGCACCAAAAGCCAGACTTCACCACTATATGACATATACCTATAACGAAATTCAACTTGTACCCTAAATCTACTAAAAAAAAAAAATACAAAAAGAAGAAAAATTCACTTAAATAAAAAATTCATTTCCTCAGTGGTACCAGTCACATTTCTGGTGCTCCATAGCTACGTGTAGCTAATGGTACCACCTCCGACAGGGAAGACAGATCCAGTCTCCAGGCCTCAGGACAAACAGAGAAGAGAGGAATATGTTAAATAACATCACGGGGATGTAACCAACAAAATCCAGATGGCAGGAAAATTTGCAGGATAAACAATCTCACATCTTCAACAGATAAGTTGCAAAGAGAGAGAGAGATGGAGGGGAAACTTCCAGATGAAAAGAAACCTAAAATGCGTACCGACTGTATCAGTTATCTGTTACTGCATAACAAGTGACCCCCAAGCCTAGCAGCTTAAAACAACAAACATTTATTATCACACAGTTTCTGAAGGTCAAGGATTGGCACCTCGGGTTATGAGGTGGCAGTCAAGCAGTTGACTGGGTTTGCCATATCTCAGGGCTCAACTAGGGAGGAGGGATCCACTTGACTGGTGTGGTTGTTGGCAGGTCTCAGTTCCTCCTCGTTCTTCGTCTGATGGGTCGCTCCCCAGGGCTATCTGAGTTTCTCAAGACAGGGCATGTGGTTTCCCCCAGAACCAGAGAGAGAGACAGACAGACAGACAGACAGACAGATAGACACAGGGGGATATCTAAACAAAAGCTGCAGTCTTTCGTTTTAGAAGCAACAGAACTTCACATCTCCCTATGGCATTAGTCACCTAGACCAACCCTGGTACAACGTGGGAGGGACTAGCACAAGGGTGTGAACACAGGAGGTAGGATCATTGGGCCATCTTGGAGGCTGGCTACCCACATCAACCCATCCCAATGTTTAGACCCGTTTGGATCCCGATTCAAAGAAACAATTTCCTTAAAATGGCATTTATGAGGTATTTGAACACATGCTTGATGTTTGATAATATTAAGGAATTACCGTCAATTAGTTTAGGTAGGATAATGATATCAGTTTTGTGTGTGTGTCTGCATGTAAGTGTTGATTGCTTAAGGATAATGATATTGTGGCTATAATATTTTAAAGCATTCTTCGCTTTTAGAGATACATACAGAAATGTTTACCAATGAAAATGAAAGGATTTCTAAAATTTGTTTTAAAAATCAGGGGAGGTGGGAAGTAGCTTGCTGTAGTGTTGAAACAGTATTAGTCAGGAGTTGATAATTGTTGAAGCTAATGATGAGTTCTTGGGACATCCCAAGATTTAATTACATTTTTAAAAATTTAATTAATTAATTATCTCAGTGGACAGATAAAAATTGCATATATTGGTTGTGTACAACTTGATCCTTGGAAATATGTGTTTTCTCTACTTTCTTGTGTATTAAATTTTGTTTAGAATGAAAGGATATCTTTTATGGCCAGCTAGATTGAGCTACTTGTGGGCACAAATGGAATAACCCAGGTCTGTGGAAGATGACACTAATGTTTATTGAATTAATGAATGGACATTGTAGCCAGTGTTGGTTTGTGTGAACTGGAGAGAGAAATCTATTGATTTGGGGAGAGAAGATGTGAAGTTTCAGGTATATCCAAGCACCATAGTCATACTTTACCTGCAGAAATACAGTGTGAAGCTGGGCTGCATATTGGTTTGGGGTCAGGATACCAGGAGTTTGATTTTACCACTATTCAACTGTGTTACCTGAGATAATAATGTAACTGTCCCCAACTGCAGAAATAGATTGGAGGCATTCATTCAACATACTCATTGAGCATCTACTATGTGCCAAGAACTGAACTAAGTACCAGATGCATAAAGATAACTATGACATCATCACTGTTCCAAAGGAGTTCATGGTCAAGCTCAATGGTTTTCCATCTTTCTTTCACCTGATTCCAAAAGCTCCTGTGAGTGTTTAGCCTAGAGTTCTGACCATCCTGACTGCAGAATAAACGAGAGGGTATGTCTGAATTCCAACATGCAAACGGTAATGCATCCCATTTGAGAATTACTGCTCCACTTGGCCAGATAATAATACCTACCATTAATTGAATTTCTGTGCCAGAAATGCTGTGCCAGGCACTTGACATACATTATCTTATGCAATCCTTACTGGAAATTAGGTGCTATGTCCTCTTTGCAGATGACAAAACCATGACTTCATGATCCCCCAGTGAGTATGTGGTATCTGTGGCACCTGGCCTTCTGGGATGATCTAAATGATTCTTTTAAGTGCTATAATTCTGAGTAAGCCTTTTAGGCAATCACTGGCTCTGTGACTCTCGGCCAATTATTTAACCCTTCGATCTTTGGTCTTCTTTCTTTATCTGCAGAATGAGCTGGTCGTGAAGGTTGTAACTCATGAGGCATCCAGCTCAGTTCCTGTGAAGCTTTCACATCTTTTATTTCGCTGCTCTCATCCGTAGACAGCCGGAGACAGCCTGGAAAGTCAAGACTTGATTCATAGACTGGAGAATTGCCCAGATAGACAAGTCACTGGATGAGGAATGATAAAGGGGATGGTAGGAGACTTAGCCATGGTCTCACAGCTGGGGAGGGAGAACAGGGGTCGGAGAGGAGAGCACTCATATCCAAAAATCTGGTCAACCGGGATGCAGAGATCTTTGGAACTGGGGGGATGAAGGTCCGAGGTAGCTTATTGTGTGTGGGCAGTGGGAGAGGAAGTGGGGGGGTCAGGAGGGCATCCTAGGAGAGGGTGGTCCAAACTGAAATGACAGGGACCAGCCACACCAATAAAGCATACCTGGCCCAAAGAGGGTACAAACAACAGACTTTGCCAAATACAAGTCCCAAATGAACAATCCATCACCAGGAGTAAAAGCCAACACGTGGGGATCCACAGGCCAGTGTACCAGAGGGCATTCACAAAATTTAGAGCAACAAAAGGACATTATTAGCAGCACTGACATTTGCTTGGTGCGTTATAATTTGCAAAGTACTTTCACATGCTTTGTCTCATTTGCCCTCTGAGGGGGAGGTGGGCAGTGGGATCTGAGTTTGCAGTGCTAGGACCCCGTGCCAGAGGGTGATCTAGCCCATCACCCTCTCAGAATGACTTTTCTCATCTGTAAGTGACCAAATAATCCCACGAACCCTACAGTGTTGTGGGGATTAAGCCAAAGTGTTTTGTTAACATTCTGGGTGGTTCTGTGGTTCACACCGCGTCCCCGCCAGTAGTGGGTAGAGGTGGCTGAAACCCAGGCCTGCTGAGCTGGGGCTCTCCACTTGGCCACATGTCTCTCCCCCCAACCTCACCGCCCCGCCACCCCTGCCCCCACCCGGCCTTGGCTGATGTCACAGCACAGTGGCCCACCTCCCTGCATCCTCCCAGTACTTAGGATGCTGAAACCACTTGTTCTCTCTTGCTGGAAGGGGTAGCCAAGAAGTTAAAGTCACCTTTTAATGCCTCACCGCCCCCGCCCCCTATCCTCCCGCGAAATCTAAATGGGAGGGATGAGGGCTATCCTAGATGTCTGAGAATAAGAGATTGGAACAAGATGGCTTGCGATTGGCCCAGTGAGCCGCCTGGAGGTGGGACTTACGCTGACATCTTGCTTCTTTGTGGCTTGGACATGAGAGGGATGGGAACTTTAGTAAACCTTCCATTTTGATTGGCTATGGGGACTGGCCATGGGTGAGTGTTGGACCAATCCAAGAGTTTCTGGTGGCAGAAGGCGGGGCTTCTAGTGAAAGGGGCGGGACTAGCATATGGTAGTGTCTCCCTTTGGCCGCTAGTGATTTTTTCCTTGAAATCTTCAATTTATTGAAGTACTTTCCCACAGTGAAACATATACCAACTTAACTGTAGTTTAGTGAGATGTGCAGCCAGTTACCACTTTCAGAAATCAGAGATGCGGGAAGTCCTATAAAAAAAAAAAGGTTGAATGAATTGTCAGTTACTTTTTGGCCTACCCAGGCCTGGAATTCTGTTTCCTGATTCTGGTCCCTTTAACCTTTGGTGTGGCTGTGTGTATGAGAGTCCAAGAAAATGATCCCCCATGTCATTCCATTAGTACCTCCAATGGGATCAGTTTACCAGGTTATGTATGGAGTTACCACCCTGGAAAGTACAAAAACGGAATAAGATAGGTGAGTGAAGAACTTGGGGGCTGATGAGAGCGAGCATGACAGCTGGGGCGCCCCTGGAGGGAGGATCTCCAGCAGACCTCAGGAGACCGTAACATTTCCTGCATCCGAGAGCACTTTACAGTTACTAAAGGGCTTTGTGCATCACTTTCCTGGCTCCTTACAGGGTAGAGCTACAGGTGTTTTTATCTTACTTTATGGGTGAGGCGGGGAGCCCTGCAGGAGTTAAGAGCCTGGGCCACCAACTTATTAGGGTCAGGGGCAGCGCTGCACCCGCTCGGGTCCCAGGTCCATGCTTCCCTCTTCCTCCCACTCACTTGGGTTAGCAGGGGGTGCAGAGCCTGGTGTGTGCATGTGTTCGGGTACACACGGTGTACCTGGAAGTCTTCCCCGTGCTGCCCCGCGGGGGCCTTGCTACCTGCCAGCCAGAGACATAACAGCAGGTGATTGAAGGCTGAGGGGCCCTGGCACTCAGGGATCCCACGCAGTGGTGGGAAGACTGAGACGTCTTGGCCCAGCTCCGCTCCTTTCAGCCTCTCAGCTTCTGTCTCTTGGTGTCTCTTCCAGTCCCCAGGCTTCTCGGGTTTCCGATTTCTTCTGTCAGTTTCTCAGACGCAGTCCTGGGGCTCCGAGTCCCATTTCCAGCCGCTCTTACTTATCTAGCGGTCGGAATGGGAGAGGGGATTCCGTTGAGGGTGTGGCCCCTGGAGTAGAGGGACTTTGGGGAGATGGGGACTTTCGGACCCAGAAGAGAGGTGCTGGGGAGAGTGGGACTATAACTAAGCCGGCAACACCCCTCCCTCCACCAAAACCCAAGACACCCCCACCCCCAGTCCCGCTCTGGACAAGGCAGAGTCTCGCTGCCACCACCCGAGGCCACTCGGCTGCTACCGCGGGCGGGGCCGCGCCGCCGGGGGCACTCCCCTGCCCCACCCGCGCCGTCGGCCCCTAGCCGGACTCGAGTCCGCTCCAGATCCGTCCCAGGTTTCCCCCGCGTCGCTGGGGTCTCCGCCCCTTGGAGCCGCCGCCCGGGCCGCGCTGGAGCGACGCCGCGGGAACAGCACGCGCTGCCCCGCCCAGAACCCACTGGGTGTCCGAGCCGGCGTAGCGAACTGAGCTGCGACGCTGGCCCCACGCTGGCGTTCAAAGTCCCAGTCGGGACCTGACGGCGCAGCCCGGGCCCCGCGCGTCATCCTCCTCTGACTCTCGGGGCTCCAAAGCGATCCCCGTCTCGGCACGGCTAGCTGCGCTGGCTCCGCCTCTCAGCATCCCGGCCTGACTCCGGCTCGGACTTCGGTGAGGTAGGGGTAGGGAGCCCCGCAGGGCCTGGGGGCGGGGGGCTGGCGTGCTCCTCCGCGGTGCAAAGGGGGCAGCAGGAGACCGCCGCCCCCCAGGGGGAGAGAGTGGCTGCGCCCCCTGCTGCCTGACCCTTCGCGTCCAGTGACCTAGAAACCTGAGACCGAGACTTCACCCCAGGTGTCCAGGGGCGCTTTCCTGCCATCCCTCCCCCACACCTCTGTCCCCATTTGGCTCTCACCTGTCCCTAGGGTCCGGTGCCCAGAAGCACCCTGCTTCCTTCGGAATCTCCACCTGCCTGCTGCCCCCAAAGCCCCTACTACAGGAATGGGGCGGAGCGAAGACCTTCACGAGGAAAGACCCTCCAGTAAAGTCCCCCTCCCCCACTATGTGGCCTCTGGACCACCAGCCTCCCTCTCTTGCTGGGCCATCTTCCTCTGTCCCTGCCTCTGCTCCCGGGCCTTCCAGCCCACCCCACTTGGTCTCATCTCCCTTGTCGCTGTTTTCGAGGTGTTCTCTTCCAGCCTCTTTTCTGACTTTCTCCTCCCCGTGACCCCTTTACTCCCCACACCAGGAAAAGGGGGTGTGTCATGCTGCTTTCTATTTATGGTCTCCCTGGGGAGGGGGTGCGCTGTAGGATTTTTTTGGCATCTACTGGGCCCGGAGTCACGAGGTGTCATGTCTGTGATTCGGTGTCTGTGCCTCCGCCTGCTCCCCTGTCTCATCTCCTGCGGCTCCGCATCTCCCTTGTCGCCTTTGTCTCCTTTCCGCCTCCGTTCCTGTCCCTTTCACTCTCATCTTCGGGCGCTTTGTGTAGCTGCCTTCTTTGTCTCCTCCTCTCCACGTCCCTGCTCCCTTCCCTCCCTTCCCTCCCTCTCCTCCCTCTCCTCCCTCTCCTCCCTCTCCTCCCTCTCCTCCCTCCCCCCGGTTCCGAGAAGCCTATGGCCTCAAGGGTGTCAATATTTCAGGTGTGTGGGGTGCGGTGGGAGAGGGGTGGGAGTGGTGGGCTCCTAGCATGTCCAGCTATGCCTCTGATCACCCCCTCGCCAGAGTGATCATTCATATTTATGAGATTAAAAGAATGGCCCCAAGGATCTGGGGATACAGATGGGGAGGGAAATGCTGTCCCTCTTGCTGGAGCTTGGGCCAGAAGATGCCTGAACTACATTTCCCACAGTGCCCTGGAGGCTAGGGGCTGCCTCTACCTCTGCCTAGACACCTATGGGAGTTATAGTTCCATGGAGCCAGGCTGGAGGGTGCTGTACTGGAGGGTGGGAAATGGCCACAGTGTGAAGGGAGGCTTGGGGGCCGGCCCACCGCTTTGGTTGGCCTGGAACCCCAACCTACTTTGTTCCCACTACTTACCTCCCCCAAGGTTTAAGAACCTTGCAACCTTTGTTTGTGACCCCCTCAAAAGGAACAGGGTTAGAGGGAGTGCCTAGGAAGAAAAGATGGGGGGGATGAATTGGAAAATTCTTCCTTCTTCCCTGTGACCCTGGGAACTCCTCATCCCTCCACACCCCTACTCCCCATCCCCCAACCACAAACAACCTTATCTAAGATGCAGAAATGCCGTTTGGAAATAGTCTCCCCATCGTGAAAGCAAGGGAGAGAAACTGGAGCCTAATGGCTTGAAATGGTTCCAGTCTGTGGGTTGCTCACACTTTGTCCATCTCCTTTGGGGGCAGTGGAGTATTGCTAGTGTCACCAACTGAACCACCAGCTTGTATTTTCCCAGGACCCATGAGCAGTTGGTTCGGGTCGCCTGGAGATGTAATGGGAGCCAGGAGCTAACCTGCTCATCTCTGGGACCCCTTGTCCTCAGGACCTGCTACAAGGAGTCTGGTGCCTGGGCTGGACCAAGGGTTGGGGTCTGAGTAGGTCTGAGTGTTGGCACAGGGATTGCTGACAGTGTGGGCCAGGCAGTGGGGGTTCCCCCACAGTCCCAACTCTGATCCTGTGTCAGCTTAGCCCACCAGGACGTTTGACTCCTATTAAGGACCCAGTAAGTCCTCTCCCATCACAGAGTAGTTGGTCTGTGTGCCCCCAGGATGTTGGTTAATGAGGCTTAATGTAGGTTATGTGAGGTGAGCACTGAAATTGACTGAA
Source organism: Avahi laniger (assembly GCA_963575035.1). Lineage (NCBI taxonomy): Eukaryota > Metazoa > Chordata > Mammalia > Primates > Indriidae > Avahi > Avahi laniger. The sequence goes on along the minus strand of CAUYSK010004322.1, from coordinate 25,711 downwards.
ATCGAGAGGAGTGGGCTGTGATTGGTTCATTGGTTTGTCTGTTGGAGACAGATCTGGAAATAGAAGTTTTCAGGAGTTGGTTAGGGGGTTTTCTCTTTGGTTTTGCTGGAGCTCCAATAGAGCCCTTTTGAAAATTATCCTGGAGTGGAGCCCAAGTCTCCCTATGGGGAAGGTGGGAAATAAACTCCAGCAAAAGGAAGAAAAGGGGGTTTGGATTGGCCTGGGAATAGCTTGACATTTTCTAATGGAGCTGTCCATCTGCCCACTCCCTTTGCTTATATTTGCATATGTATGTGGGGAGGTTGGGGGAAAACTGAGGCAGCAGTCTTAGGAGATTTAGGATCTACATTTCACTCCCTTTGCCCTGGGTTGATGCCTGGCAGTGGAAGGAAAGCACGGAGTGGGGAGGGATGTCAAATTGTCTGCTCTTCCCTGGGGAACCCTCCTGTACGCAGAGTGTCAACGGTGGGAAGTGGGAGTTTTTTTCTCGTGTTGTCCTTGCAGAGATCTTAGAGACGTGATGGGGCCCTTGAAGGAGTTTTCCTCAATTTTTTACCACCCCAAGGGCCTTCTGTCCTTTGGGTGCTGGTTGCTGGCTGGGCATGGAGGAGATCTGGGGCTAGTCTCATTGGGGCGCCTGAGTTTGTGACTGGTGGGGGTAGAGCAGGCAGGTTGGGATTTCTGGAAGCTGGTAGGAAGAGGGTGGAACTGGGAGCCCTCCACTCCCAGGATCTGTGTGGAGAGCCAAAAAGAAAGGGTGTTTGTGCAGGGAGGGGTTGTTGGCACTGCTTGTGTGTAGGGAGCCAGATGTGAGAATAAGGGGCTCTGATCCAGCTGCTGGATTCTCTCTTTTCTGCAGGGTAATGAAGCTGGATGCCTGCTGTGGCGCAGCCACCGCAGAAGTCCCTAAACCGGGAAACAGAGGCTGCACCAGATACAGAGCCGAGCTCCGAGACCTGGCCAGGAGAGGCAGGGGCCAAGTCCAGAGGGCTTGAGGCTGAGGCCGAGCCTCTGCGGGGCCGACTCAGGGCCTGGGGTTAAGGGCGAGTCCTTAGGGGCCAAGTCCAGGTCCGAATCAGGGCCTGAGGCTGAGGCCCAGCCATTGGACTTCGTGGTGGCCACAGAACGGGAGTTTGAGGAGGTGCTGGCCATTTCAGGGGGCATCTACGGTGGCCTTGACTATCTTCCCAGCCGCTACCACAGCTGGCTCCAGGATCCCGACCGCACGGTGGTGCTGTCCAAGCGCAACGGAGGAGTGGTGAGCCGGGGGCGGGCCCAGGTGAAAAGGGGGAAGCCACGTGAGGGTGCACGATTTTAGGGAGCCGAGGGGGCGGGCCTCTCCCCAGGCATCGTCCGGCTGCTGAGGAAATAGAGGCTGCACTGGGACCACAGTGTAGGCGTACAGATCCAGGGGCTAGGTCAGTGAGTGTGGGGTGGGTGACTGCGGACGCGGAGGACCTGGAGGAACCGGTGAGGGCTTTGAAGTCTGAGGATCCATTCGAGGAGTTTCTGGGGGCAAGAGCACAAAAAGAGGGGAGCAGGAAGAGGGGGTGGGCTAGAGGTGGCAGCAGCTAGACTGGGACGGGACCTGGGAGCAGATGGAACTCGCACCAAGAGCATCTGGAAGCCGGGAGCAAGACGAGCACAGCGTGGGGTTGGGGAAGAGCTAAGAGGCAGCGCAGCTGTAGGTGTCGGGGGGCGTGGCAATGTTCTGGGGGTGGAGCCAAGGAAAGGGGCGTGGCGAGCGGCCAGGGACTTGTTACACACGGAGCTGGAACATCGCAAAAGGTGGAAGAGGCTCCGGCGAATGACTGTTCTGTCGGCTCTGGAATCTGAGCCCCAGGTGCTGAGGAGAGTTCCCCGGGCCGCCGCAGGCCTGGCCTGGCGCCCAGGCGGTGACTACCGAGCGCTCAGCGTGTGGGAAGAGGCGAGCCGGCAGCCCTGGCAGGGGCGGAGGTGGGGAGTGGGCCCCCTAACGGCCTCGGTCCGCAGATCGCGCTGGAGTCGGTGAACGTAATCGACGCCAGGGAGACTGCGCTGGTAGAGTGGCTGCGCGTGGCGCCCTGGGAGCGCGGCAAGGGCGTGGCCGGGCTGCTGCAGCGCTTCTGCTCGCAGCTGGTCAAGCGACAGCACCCGGGGGTCAAAGTGGCACGGCTCACCCGGGACGACTGGCTGGGCCCCCGGGAGCTGAAGAAATACCGCCTAATCACCAAGCAGGTGAGAAGGTCAAGGTAGCTCGGAGGGCTAGGCCTGTCTGTTGGGGCATACGGGCGGCCCTCCCCACTCCCACCCGAACACGGGCTTGCTTCTCTCCTGACTCTACTGAGTGGAGCGGCCCATGAGCCTTGCCCTGGGACTCCCAGTCTTTACTCAGACCCTTTTGGCCAGGAAAAGTCACACTCTCTATTCCCAGCCTGAAACCGTCAGTCCTTATATTCCAACTTCTGTGACCCTGCCTCTCCTACGATCCTGCCTCTCTTCAGGGACCCAAGCATCCTAATCTGAGCCATTGCCTTCCCTCTCCCTCGCTTTCACTCCCACGGAGACCCAGGGACCCACACCCCCTCCCTGGTTACTCCACGCTGATCCCACCTCTCCTTAGGGATCCAGATAGTCGGAGTCCTTGCCCTTGGTGTCTCCCTGCTGCGCTTGAAACCCAGACTTTTTCATATCCCACTTGGCCCGGGGCCCCTCACTGTCGGTCCTCCCGCAGAGCCAGTCCTTGGGGCGCTCACTCGTGCCCTCCGCAGGGCATCCTTTTGGTCCGATTCAACGCGTCCGCACTACTGGCTGGGCTGGGCGCGAGGCTGGCAGCGCTGCGGACCTCCGGCACCTTCTCGCCACTGCCCACCGAGGCTGTGTCCGAGGCAGGCGGCGACGTGGCACGCCTCTTGCTGTCGCCCTCCGTGCAGCGTGACGTGCTTCCAGGTGGGACCATCATCCAGGACTGGCAACCCTACCGGCCAACCGAGAGCAACCTGCACCTGCTGGCGGTCAAGGGCCTGGAGTGGCGGGTGGACAGCCGCGCGCGCCCGCGCGTGCTCACGCTGTGCACGCGCCCCTTCCCCATCCCGCATGGCTGCGACGGTACTTGGTGCTACCTAAACATCGACGCCTTTGGCAGCGACGGCGCGCAGGTGCAGAGTCAGCTGCTGTGGCACCTGCAGCGCCAGGCCCCGCGCCTCGCCGGCCTCAACGTCATGTGCCAGCTCTTCCTGGCGCCCCAGCTGTGGTCACAGCTGGCTGATTTCTGCCAAGTCGGCCTGGGGCTAGAACTGGTCAAGGGTTACACTGAACAGTACCTGCTGCAGGCCGACATCTGAGGTCTCAGAGCCGAGAAAGGCAGCACTTTAGACCCGCTCTCTCGCGCTGATCCTCAGCCCCGCCCCTGCCATTTTGAAGCTCCAACCCCTCGGAAGTAGGCTCAGATTCCTACCCCTACCCCTGCGGGTCCCCCACCTTGCTTTTTCACCTAACCTCTGCCGTCTTGCCTCTAGTGTCCCCAAATGCCCTGACCTGAACCGCTGGATTTGGGGGAGCCCCCTGAGCTGCTGTTATCTACCCTCTCCGCTTTCAAAGAACTGGTCCCTTCGCAGGCTTCAGAGTCCTACCCTGTCATCTTCCCGGCCTGGAGTGAACTCCGCCCTTCCTGCCCCTCGTGGGTGGAAGCGAGCAGAAGGGTGTGCCCAACTCTGGGCCAGCGGCCGCCCGTTCCGTGTTTCTTTCCTTTCTCCCGCCCTTTCTAAAGCCCTCAGAGCCGGCCCTGCGCTCTTCTCACTGTTCCCTCAGCCTCTGGTGCCTCCAGATCAGTGTCCTCTCCCCGCTTCTCTCTTTCCCCCTATCCTCCTCCCTGGAGCTCCCTGACTCTTAGCTCCTCGGTGTCCATTTTCCTGCCCCTCTGTTCCCCTTCGCCATGACCTCCTCATCGCTGGCCCACTGTGCAATGTGGAGAGAGACTCCGTTAAGGAAATGGGTTTATAATGCTCCCCCATTCGGCTCCCTGTTTACCTTGGTGAGGCACTTTCCTGAGCCTGCCCCTCTGACTGGGATTTCCTCCAACTTTGCATGCCCTTGCTTTTTCGCAGGGCTCCTCCCTCAGGCCCCCAACTCACCAGGGGGCTCTGTCTGGAGAGTTTGGTGCAGTGGAGGGCAGGTGCCTCAGCCTGGCATGGGGGCTGTTTTCTGGTTCCAACCAGGCTGACTTCTAGTGCGACTGGAACCCTACCTCCCAGTATTTCTGGACACCGCTCCCTTCTTCTGGATCATTTATGCTTTTTGGACTTTGAGAGTCTTCTATTTAAATGCAAGTAGTAACAGCTGCATTTGCACAGCGCTGTCTCCAACACCAGATCCCCACATCCAAGGCAGAGGGAGGAAACAGGCTCAGAAAGATCAAAGTGACTTCTAAGTAACTCGCAGTAGCTGGGAATCTCCCAGGGAGAGAACCCAGGTGGCCCGAGCCCAGAGCATGCCCCAGAACCTCACACTGTGTCATGGTGTTAGCTTGAACTTCTCCCTGGAAAAGGGACAATTGCTGGGAAAATGTTGATAGCCAGAGTTTGCTGGGGGTGGAATCCAAGGTGTGGGCAGAGGAGAGCCCAGGATGGGAAAGGTGGGCAAAGGGGACAGCTACTGCTTGACCACTTTCCCCAGGTGCAGTTTTTCTGCTGTGCTGCTCTGCCTTGGCTGCCTCCTGCTCCTGGCCATGCTGCCACCCTCCTTGTCACTGTGACCGTGGCTGTAAGGCAATAAAATGGACCTTTTGCCCACCCTTTGTGTTTGTTTCACTTCTTCCCAGTGGGGAGGGATGAGACATATTATCTTCCCCTTTTCGCCAGCAGCCTGTATTAGAAAGGATCTCTAAGCCCTGTGGCAATGGGGCTAATGACTTCCCTGGGGGGGGGGAGGTTGCTGGGGAGGGCTCCTGGCCGTTGTGCGCCCTCACCCCCGCCCCTGCCGAGCAAGGGAAGAAGCGGCTGCTCAGAACCGAGGTGAGCAGCAGCGCGGCGCCCTGACTAGCCCCGGCCCTTGCTTTACCCCCAGACCCGGGAGTCGGCTGCCACCCAAATTCTGTGGGTTCTTCTCCCAAGTTCCTCTTGGCATTCAGGATCAGCTTTCTTTAGCCCCAGGATCCAGGCATCTAACTCCCAGCTCTCGACTTACCCGTGGCCAGCCGGGCGCCTCGCTCTCCCCATTTCTGGGTGGGCAACGCGTGGTGGGGGAAGGAGGTGGGGGGAGCCTGGGCACCGCCCCCCCGGAGCAAAGCCCTGGAGCGGCGGAGACTGCGATCCCGGAAAGTAACACGCGGGGGCGCCAGGACTTGTGCGGACGCGGGCGAGGCAGCGCAAGGTGGTTTTCGTCTGTGTGAGTGTGTCCATGGGCGTCTTTGTGTGTCTGCGTCTCTGTACATGTGTGTACGAGTCACAGGGTGTTTGGGAGGTATGTATTCGGGACAATGTGTCTGATGTATCCCAGAATCAGGTACCCCAAGTGGCTTTTTGGTGAGGATGATGCTTGATGTTACTATGTACGTGTGGATGGGGAGGCAGGTGACTTGTGTGTATTGTCGCGTGTGCATAGTGCAGCCTGTGAGTCCCTGAAACCACATCTTGAATTTCTAAAGTCAAACGTTTTGACTTTAGAGGGTTAAAGTCTGAGGGTTTTGACCCCTTCCCACTACTCCTAAAAGGAATGAGAACTTTCAGCGCAAATCTCCATTGACCTGGACGCATCTTTAGCATAGGTCTTGACTGCTAGGCTAGGTGTGACACTGTGTTTGTGTAAGTGGGTGTGTCTCAGAATCTCAGGGAACTCTGTATGACAGTGTGTTGTGTGTGTGGCAAGTGGATGATGGGAGGGGCTAGTTCAAGATTATGGAAGTGCATAATTTCCTTTCTTTTACTAGTTTGTGGATACCACCTTCATGATGTGTGTGTGTGTGTGTGTGTGTGTGTGTGCGCGCGCGCCCGCGCGTGGGCGCGTACCTGTGTTTGTGTCTCAGTCTCCAGTGGCTGTCTCTCTTTGTGTCTCTCCCCATCTCTGTCTCTCCCTCTCTCTTTCTGCCTTTCTTGGTGACTCATCTCTGCAGCGTTGCCCTCCCCCGGCTCTCTGGGTCTCCCCTCCCCCACTCAGGAGTGGGTGGGGGTCTGAGGGAATGGGACGCCGGACTAAAAATCAGGGTGAGCACCCCTTTCCCATCACTCATCATTCCAGACCCCCCCTCCCGGTGTGGCTCCCCAGCCCTCTCCCCATCCCTCTCCCCATCCCTGTCCCAGGACTCCACACCTCTGGGGTGGGTAGCAGGTAGGGCAATGTGTTCTAATTGGGTCCATTTTCAGGGGGCCTTCAGCCCCTTCCTTCAATTCAAAGTGGGGACCCCTGCCCCTCTCACAAAGTGCCCCCTCCCTGCCTGTCCCCCTATGGCTGACGCAATGAAAGGCTGCAGAGGTGAGTCACCAGTTGGGGGGAGGGGAGGAGAAGAGGGGGACGGTGTGCTTCAGGGACCCCAAGCCCCTGCCCCCTCTTTCTCTCCCAGACCTTCTCAGGGAAAAGATCCAGTCCTCTGCCTCCTCCTCTGGTTTTCCAGATCCTCAGCTGGGATCATTACTCTGTGGACCCCATCTTCCCCTGCTACCCTCTTGGAGAGCATGGGCGGTTCAGAAACAAAGACAGAGATGAATTCATACAAACAACTCAGAGCAAATGCCAGGCATCCCCTCCAGGTCCCCATCTCAGCTCTGCCTCTTCCAGCTCTCTGCTTCCATTTCTTTTTCTTTTCTGCGCTCTCCTTCCTCTCCCCATCCCAGGAATCTGTCCGTAGTCAAGCCCTTTTCCAGAAGCCCCTAGAGGCAGCAGGGTATGAAGGGCTTACACCCGGTAGGTAGGTGTGTGTGTGTGTGTGTGTGTGTAAACGAGCTGATCCCGGTAGGGAACTGGGATGGAGAGAGGTAGAAAGAGACTGTGCAGACCTGAGGGGTCAAGACCCAGACTGTGAAACCCCCAAGCCTATTGCCTTTGGTGCTTCATGCTTCCACCTCCCCTCACCCAACCATAGGTGACCGAGGTTCTTGGGATGTCAATTTCTGAGAAGTTCCCCTGGGCTTCTGAGCTTAAGAGGAGGGAAGGAGGAATGGGGAGTTGGGGGAAAATGGAGGAATGGGGAACACTCTGAAAACAAGGGCCAGGGACCCAGAACTTGGGGGCTGCAGGTAAGTGGCTTGGACTCTGAGGCTTTACTGCACAGAGATCAAGAAATAAAGATGCATGGGGGGAGGGGCAAGAAAGATCAAAGCGTAGGGAAGTCCACATAGCCACCAACGTATACCAACATATAAGCATGGAAGGATCCGGAGAAGTGCACAAAGTCACACACACACACATACACATACGATTCTGTACCACCAAGCCAGGCACATGTTTCAGACACCAGCAGATGTCCAGAACTAGGTGCACTCAAAGACTCGCAACTGCATAGGTATACAGGCATTCAGAAGAGATCGCAACCCACACACACAGACACCTGGAAACAAGTAAAAACATAGAGGCACAGATTGCAAGAGAAGATCACATATTTAAATTGGAAGCACTGCCATGCCCGTCCACTCTCAATCTGATTAAATACACAATTGGTTCCCCGCATTCCCTTTCTTTTTCTCCCCCCTCCCCTGCTCTGCCCGATGTAACTCATCAATCTCTGTACACACAAAAACACACATACACACTCATGTACATGTACGCACAGGTGCGTGCATGCCCGTACACACACACACACACACACAAACACAGAGGCAAATACATAATTTCTCTAGGTGTCTGTCTCCCCTCATCTTGCACTTGGTCTCTAATCCCCAGCAGCCTCTCAGTCAGACCCCCTAGACTCCCTCTCTCCCTCTTTCTTTTCTCTCGGATGGCTTCCCCTCCCCCTCTCCAGATGTCTGAGCCATCTCTCTCTGATTCATCCTCCTCGGGAAGGTAACGTGACCCCCTCCCCACCCCACTGCTCTCTGTAACCAGACTGGCAAGATGAAGGGGAGATGGGGAGGGAAAAGAGGAAGGAGGGGAGCCCAGAGGGGCATTGGGAGACCCTGCAGAGTTGTGTGCATGTGGGGGGGGTGAGGCACTGCCTCAGGGTTTCCGGTCCCCTCCTTTCCCTCCTTTCTGTGGAATCTCCAGTCACCTTGGTTCTCAGTGTTTTTTTTTATCCTTTATTCTGATCCTTCTACCTGTTCCAGATTCCTTCTTTCCTTCACCCTCCCCTGTCCCCATCTCTTCTCTTTCCTCTCTCTCCACTCCTCCCCACCTCTTTCCCCGCAGAGCTGATGGGCTTTCTTCTGGGAAAGTCGAGCCACTGATGGAAGCGAGAAACCACTGCTGGTTATAGAGGGAAAGCACGTGAGTGTGTGAGTGAGTGTGTGTGTGTGTGTGTGTGTGTGTATGTGGAGGCGGGGGGGGGGTGTGTGGGGCGGGAGTGGGGTGTTAGAATAAGGGTCAGTGCTAGGAAGAGATGAGGAGGGGGACGAGGATTGTCTCTGAGTGTTTGAGCCCCTGACAGCCCTGATCCTGCTTTCCAGAGTCTCAGGGCGCGGGTGCCCTGTGTGCGTCCATAGGCACCCCTGTGTCCGCAGTTCTGTGTGTCTGGCGTGTGTCATTGTCACTCCCTCCTTTCCCTGCCCACGCCCCCGCACCGCTCTCCGCCTGCACTGCAGCCCCCTCCAGCCTCCCTCCTTCCCCCGCTTCATTCCTGCAGTGGCTGCTCCCCGTGCCGTCCTCCCTTCTCCCCTGCCCCCTCCCCATTTCCGTCCTCCCCCCATCCCCCGCCCACGGCTGGTCTCCCTTCAACGGACCGGCTCGCTGATGGATTCTCTTTGCGCAATCTGTGCGTCATCTCCCCCCACCCCCGGAACCTCTAGCTGTCCAAACCCCCAGCCCCAACCCCTCTGGCAGGAGATACGGTCGAAAGGTCTGGTGGCAGAGGGGCTATCTCTGACGTTGCACGGCCCCCTCGCATCGCGTTCAAACCTTCCCTTTAAGCGGTGAAGAGGGCTGGACTTGAGTCACCCCCCCACCTGCGCAACCCCCTCCCCACCTGGTCTGGTCTCGCCCTCCAAACGTCCTTGGAGGGTGGGAGAAGCGGCGGGAGGGAAAGAAACTGGAGGAGCGTGGGGATAGGTGGGCTGAAAAGGGGCACAGCGGGGCCCCGACATACGCGGCAGTCAGCTGGACAGAAGGACAGACACACCTTTTTCTCCAGACACGCACCGGTCGTGAAAAGACACGACCTAGAGGCACACACATCCTTAGTCTTTCCCCTTTCTCTGCCGACTCGGACCCTTTCCGATGGGATTGCCAAAATCGCAAGATCCACCCATCTGTCCCGACTTGGGGCCACCACCTCGCGCTGCAGACCCGCGGACGGCGCCTGCAGGCGCGCAGATCGTTCCCTCTTCTCTCAGGTTCACGTCGTCCTTGGGCGTGTTCCCTACGGACCACGGTCTCGGGGTGGGAGCCCGGCCCACTCCTCGGCTTTCGCATCCTTATCCTCCCCGTCCCCAGCATCGATCTCCTAGGGGTGCCCAGTCAGACGCTGAGGGTGCCCCTATCCTATTCCGTTCAGCAACGCGGGCTCTCACAGTTGCAAGTTGCTTTGTAACCCACCCTCCCGCCTTCCAGCTCCTCTGCATCCACCCTTCCATTCATTTTCCCATTCATTCATTCATCCTTTTCTCTTCGTCCCTCCTTCATTCATTCATAGCCCCCCGCCCCGCCCGCCTTGGCATTTCATTCATTCCTTCCTTCCTTCATTCATTCATTTCCCGGAGCTCGCCTAGCGCACACCCCTCGAGCCGAAGGGCCCAACACGCAGGCGCAGGCAGAGATAGGTAGGCACCCTCCAATCGCTGGGCGTTCTCGCTCCTCCGGGCGCCCGCCCGCTTCCCCATGAATGAACATTGACGTCAATGGGGCGGGGCGCGCCCACGTGACCCTGCGCGCGCCCCTTTATAAGGCGGTGGAGGCGCGGGCGCTGTCCAGCGTGCTGAAGCCGGAGCGAGCGAGCCGCTCGGAGCTGCGTCGACCCAGCTGAGCCCAGCCCACTGGACGCCAGACTGCGACCGTCGCTCATACCCCAGCCACCGCTCGGAACCCAGGCGGACGCGTCCCGATCTTCCCCTGTCCCACCCCGCCCCGACCCTCCTCTCCACCTCCCGCGTCGTGACACCAGCTGGTAAATACTCCGCTGTCCGTCCCTCAAACCCTCGGCAGCCGTGGGCGTGAGGGAGGGTTCTCTCTCCTCCTGGATGGGGATGTTGAAAACACAGCGGGGAGCCCCCAGTAAGGGTCCCTGGTAAATGGGGGAGTCTCAGCTTTTCTCTTGCTGCTGAAGTCGCCCACGCACCATCCGGGAAGTCCTATGGGGAGGGAGCATAGATTTTTTTTCTTATCCTTGCTGCTTAGTACGTGGGCGATGGCAGTGAGATGGCTCAGGGAAGGGGGCGAGGAGGCACTGGGTGAGAGAGGGTTTCGGGCGTTCTTTTCCCATTTACACGACTCCAGAGATCGGCACAACATCTTCCTCCTGTGCTCCTAAACGTCCCTCTTCTGGGTAAGGTTAGGGGATCAGGGAAGCCCCGGATTTCCTGCTTAAATGTGGGGGAGGGAATGTAGAATTAGAGAGCGGGTAATTCTTACAGAAATCCTCTTTCTTTGGCCCTTTCTCTTTTTCAGTCTCTGGCAGTCTCTTGGTCATGAAATCCCTCAGGTTGCCGGCTTCCACCCTCTTCTGCTTCCTTCTACTGATCAAGGGGTTAGGAGCAGCGCCCCCAGGTCGCCCTGAGGCGCAGCCTCCTCCCCTCAGCTCTGAGCATAAAGAGCCGGTAGCTGGGGACGCAGTGCCCGGGCAAAAGGATGGCAGCGCCCTAGAGGTCCGAGCTGCTCGAAATTCCGAGCCTCAGGACGAGGGAGAGCTTTTCCAGGGCGTGGATCCCCGGGCGCTGGCCGCGGTGCTGCTGCAGGCACTCGACCACCCAGCCTCGCCCCCAGCGCCAGGCGGCTCCCACCAGGGGCCAGCGGAAGAAGCTGCTGAAGCTCTGCTGACCGAGACCGTGCGCAGCCAGACCCACAGCCTCCCGGCGCCAGAGACCAAGGAGCCTGCGGCTCCTCCTCGCCCTCAGACTCAGGAGAATGGGCCCGAGGGAGGCGATCCCTCCGAGGAGCTCGAGGCGCTAGCGTCCCTGCTCCAGGAACTGCGAGATTTCAGTCCAAGTAGCGCTAAGCGCCAGCAAGAGACAGCGGCAGCAGAGACGGAAACCCGCACGCACACGCTGACCCGAGTCAATCTGGAGAGCCCGGGGCCGGAGCGCGTGTGGCGCGCTTCCTGGGGAGAGTTCCAGGCGCGCGTCCCAGAGCGCGCGCCCCTGCCGCCCCCGGGCTCCTCGCAATTCCAGGCGCGTATGCCCGAGAGCGGGCCCCTTCCCGAAACCCACCAGTTCGGGGATGGAGTGACCTCCCCCAAAACACACTTAGGCGAGGCATTGGCACCCCTGTCCAAGGCGTACCAAGGCCTGGGTGCCCCCTTCCCCAAGGCGCGCCGCCCTGAGAGCTCACTCCTTGGTGGCTCCGAGGCGGGGGAGCGCCTTCTACAGCAAGGGCTGGCGCAGGTAGAGGCCGGGCGGCGGCAGGCTGAGGCCACGCGGCAGGCCGCGGCGCAGGAAGAGCGACTGGCCGACCTCGCCTCCGACCTGCTGCTCCAGTATTTGCTGCAGGGCGGGGCCCGGCTGCGCGGCCTGGGGGGTCGGGGGCTGCAGGAGGCGGCGGAGGAGCGAGAGAGCGAAAGGGAGGAGGAGGCGGCGGAGCAGGAGAGACGCGGCGGGGAGGAGAGGGTGGGGGAAGAGGATGAGGAGGCGGCGGAGGCGGAGGCAGAGGCGGAGGAGGCGGAGAGGGCGAGGCAGAACGCACTACTGTTCGCGGAGGAGGAGGACGGGGAAGCCGGAGCGGAGGACAAGCGCTCCCAAGAGGAGACGCCGAGCCACCGGCGGAAGGAGGATGAAGGGACACAGGAGGGCGGGGAGGAGGAGGACGACGACGAGGAGATGGACCCGCAGACGATCGATAGCCTCATCGAGCTGTCCACCAGACTCCACCTGCCCGCTGACGACGTGGTCAGCATCATCGAGGAGGTGGAGGAGAAGCGGAAGCGGAAGAAGAACGCCCCTCCCGAGCCCGTACCGGCCCCCCGGGCCGCCCCTGCCCCCACCCACGTCCGCTCCCCGCAGCCCCCGCCCCCGGTCCCCGCCCCTGCTCGAGACGAGCTGCCGGACTGGAACGAGGTGCTCCCTCCCTGGGATCGGGAGGAGGACGAGGTGTTTCCCCCAGGGCCCTACCACCCTTTTCCAAACTATATCCGGCCGCGGACACTGCAGCCGCCCGCGGCCTCTCGCCGCCGCCACTATCACCACGCCTTGCCACCTTCGCGCCACTATCCCGACCGGGAGGCCCAGGCGCGGCGCGCGCAGGAGGAGGCGGAGGCAGAGGAGCGTCGGCTGCAGGAGCAGGAGGAGCTGGAGAATTATATCGAGCACGTGCTGCTCCGGCGCCCGTGACCCGCCCCGGCCCCGCCCCCGCGCGCCCCTCCGCGCGCGCCACTCCCCCCTCCGTGTCGTCCTCTCCCTTGTCGGTGTTTGCATGCGCCCTGGCCCCGCCCCTCGGCCGCCGCCCGGCCCCGCCTCCGCCCCGCCCCCGAGATGTGCAGGGACCTGTCGGACCGCTTTTTGTGGCCCGAACTCCCAAAACTCACTCACGGGTGACCCGGGGCCAGCCCAGGCGGGCAGGTGGTTTGTGCGAGTTCCCTCCCCCGGAGGGACGGGACGTCCCCGTCCAAAACCGGAAAAAGCAGTTCCAGTTAATTGTGTGAAGTGTGTCTGTCTCCAGCACTTCGGGCCTCCCAGAGCCTCTCCACCCACTCCCAAGTCGCTGTGAATTTACCCTTCTTTCCTTTCTCTGTTGTAAATACCCCTCACGGAGGAAATAGTTTTGCTAAGAAATAAAAGTGACTATTTTATTAGGACTTTGTTCTCGGTTATTCACCCGTCCCCTTGGGCCTGTGTGGTCCTTCCCAAGGGGCGGTGAGGGAAGCGCCAGCCACAACACTCGTCCTGGCTCCCTACCCCAAACCAAAGCCAGGGTTGTTGGTTGGAGAACCACTGAAACCGTATTTGGGGGCAGAGTATGGCTCACGCCCATTAGGAAACTTGGAAGTCCATGTCCAGCTTGGGGGTGGTGGTAGTGAAGGGCATTGGTCCCCAGGGCTGGACAGAGAGAAGCAGAGTGGAATGTAACAGAGCCGGTTGTCTGGGATGAGCCCAGCAAGCTTCTGGTTCAAAAGAAAATAACTTTGCACAGAAGGTGCCACAGCTCTGGGCACTTTGGAGGCTCTTCTTTCCTTGATGTTGGGGCTGCTTAGACACCTCTCCCTTAACTGCTCCCTGAATTCCCTAGTCCTAGGTGCTTCACAAGAAATGTGGGGAGCAGGGGGTGACAACCACAGGGAAACCCCAATTCTCCCCATTTCTTAACCCTTTTCTAATCTCAGATACCCTTGAACTTCTGATTATCCTCCCCAAATAAACTAAGCCAGGCAAATGAAATCTCCTACAAAGAAATCTTAGGAGAAGCGGACCCACGTCCCCAGGAGTTGTTCCTGCCTGGGCAAAGGCACTGAGCATGAAAATGTTTGGGGAGAGGTGGCCAGGTAACATACTGGACACCTAAATTTGAATTACAGATAAACGTCAGATAGATTGTTAGAATTAAGAGTGTCCCAAACATTGCTTGGGACACGGTTCCCCTGCTCCCAAAGTTATTTGTTTTTTATCTGAAATTCAAATTTAGCTGAGTGTCATTTATTGTTCTTCCCAAGTCTGGCAACCGTAGTTCCTAGTTCAGGGCAAGAAGCTAAAGGGCAGTGATGCCAGCAGCCCAGCCTTTCTCCACACAGCCCAAGGCAAGCAAAATCCAGAAATGCTTTTCCTTTTATTTCAGAAGAAAGGAAGTAAAGGCAGACACACACACCCCCACCCTCCCCCAGCTCCTGCCTCGCCCAGAACTGGAGTGAAGGGAGGGACAGGGCCAGCTCCCACCAAGCCCGCCCCTCCCCCAACCCTTTCTTCCCTCAAAGTGGCAAGGTTAGAAAAAAATTAACTATGTTGTTCCTCCTCTGGCAATGGACAGAGGCCCCAGTACAGCCAAGGAGAAGGAGTGGGCAGGGGAGGGCAAAGGCCTTCCCTCTCACCATAGGGAAGCCCTCCCAGGCAGAGGAGCTGCCCTGGCTGGATGGGGGAGGGTGGAGGTAGGTCACGGGCATGGGGAAGAGAAGAGCCCTGAAAACCTTTTCCCTTTAACCTGACATATTTATATATTTACAGTTATAGGGAGGGGAGGACATCTGCGGGAACATTTGGTTCTTCAAAGACAGGGAATGAAAGCCAAATAGCACCCCTGTCTTGGTCACATTTTCCTGTCTCCTAGCTCCTAGAACCCTCAGTGGCAAAGGGGAAACAGGAAGGAGGGGTGGAGGGAGGGAATGTTTCAAGGGCCAGAGAGCCCACAGCTCACTCCGAAGGAAGGTGAGGCAGCAGAGGAGCAGCCGGGTCCCACGGAGAAAAGGGCCCTGGGCTGGACGGGGAGAAGCAGCCACTCACGCCCTGCTCCCCACCAGCTCCCATCTCCATGCCCGGCCGGAGCGGCCGGACTACGCCAGACCCATCTCCTCCAGCACACTGCGTGGCGACTCATCCTCCTGAGGCAGAGATAGAGAGGGTGACGCAGACACCAGGAGAGGTAGACAGGGTGGGCAAGACGACAGCAATCACGAGGAAGGTTGGGGGGAGCACAGAGAGACATGGGGAGGGGGAGAGAAGCCAATGTGAGCCCAAGGCTGGGGTGCTGCGAGCCCTTCAGGGCAGCTCGCCAGCCTCCTGGGGCCACCCAGAGCCAGTGAGTGAACGGTGGCAGTGGGGTCCAGGGTCAGTCCATCACCACCCAGAGAACCTAAAGCCCCGAGCTTGGGGAGCAGGGGCTCCTCCTCAGTACCTGGGGGCAAAGGCAGTGGAACTGGGACGGGGAGAATGGAAACCTGCTGCTGGGAGGCTGGGGGTACAGATGGTGGGGTGCTGTTTTTCAGAGTAGGGGGAGGCAGTAGGAGGTTGGCACCAGGTCCCTGAGGGAAGGTGAACCAGACTGCAGAGAGATGAGTCATCAGGGCCTGAGCAGAGCACTAGTAACATGGGTGGGTGTGTGCCCCAGGGCACAGGCATGTGTGAGTGTGTGTGAGTGTGTGCATGTCGAGGG
Organism: Avahi laniger; assembly: GCA_963575035.1. Taxonomy (NCBI): domain Eukaryota; kingdom Metazoa; phylum Chordata; class Mammalia; order Primates; family Indriidae; genus Avahi; species Avahi laniger. The sequence goes on along the minus strand of CAUYSK010004322.1, from coordinate 10,369 downwards.
AACGCCGGACCGGCGAGGGGCCAGCTCAGCTCTGCCGCTCTCCTACTGCAGAGAGGGCCCCCCCACCCCCATCTCTCCCCCTCCTCAGAGCCAGCTCAGGCCGCTCGCTCATCACTGCAGATTCCGGTGACTCATCTCCCTGCATCAAGGCTCAGCAATGGCACAGCAGAGAGGGGGCAGGCAGTAATGGGGTGAGGGTGGGGGCGCTGGACAGCAGGGGCACTGGATCCAGGCACCCTTGACCCCAGCCCCCAAATTCCCACAGCCTTTTGCTCCTGAGCAGCAGAAGCTTTTGAGTAGGTGTGTGCAAAAAAAAAGAAAAAAAAAAGGTGGGGTGGGATAAGAAATCAGGGAAGAAAAGAATCATCTGCCATGTTCCCCTTCTCTAATTCTCTAAGCAACCCTTAATGCCAAGAGAGGTGTGGGACAAAAGAGGTTCAGTTGGGACAAGACACCTCAGGTCTTGGGAAGAAGACAGAGCTTGGAACAAGGGGAGCACTGGTGGGCTGTCTGCCCCCCTGTCTCCCACTCCCTGGGATCAGGGCTTAAGGACAAGCTAGAGAGCGGGGTGCCGTGGAGGCCATATGCCACAGGGAGGGGGGCCCCCCTGGCGGCGGGCAGGGTGTCCAGGGGAGGCAGGGCACCCTCTGCCAGGGTACTTTTCCTCCTCCTCACTGTCCCTGGCCCGTACCTCCTGCAGCAGGTCTGCCTGCTCGATGGCCTTTAGCACACTCTTCTTGGAGGTGTCCTGGACATCCCCCCCCATCAAAAACTCATCCAAGATGAAGTAGGCCTTCTCAAAGTTGAAGATGATGTCCAGTTCACACACCTGGGAGGAGAGGCAGAGGCTGAGTTGAGCTTCAAGGTGCATTCCCAGCCCCCACCTTTCTTAAGACCACTCCTCCCGCCTGGGGTTCTGGCCCCAGGCCTCATGTCCTCCCAACCACCAGGCCTTGGTACTAGGTTTGGCTTTTTTTTCTCTTCCTCTTGCCTCTTTCTCCCTGATCATGAACTATTAGTTGTCCTATTCTACCCTTCTCTGTGGCTCTCCTTGCCTCTCTCCCCAGATCTGTGACATGTTTCCACCGAGGCTGGGCTAGCCTCTCTGCTTAGCACTGTGGGGCAGGGAGGGAGGAGATTCTGGACCATGGGGTAGAAGACTTGAGTTCTAAACAGGGCTCTGCCACTGAGCAGCTAGCTACGCATGTCATCGAATGTCTCTGAGCCTCAGTTTTCTTTCTTTCTTTCTTTTTTTTTTGAGACAGAGTCTCGCTCTATTACGCTGGGTATAGTGCAGTGTTGTCATCATCATAGCTCACTGCAATGTCTAACTCCTGGGCTCAAGGGATCCTCCTGCCTCAGTCTCCCAAGTAGCTGAGAGTACAGGCAAGCACCACCACGCCTGGCTAAGTTTTCTATTTTTAGTAGAGATGGGGTCTTGCTCTTGCTCAGGCTGGTCTCAAACTCCAGAGCTTAAGCAACCCTCCTGCCTCGGCCTCCCAGAGTGCTGGAATGACAGGCGTGAGCCACTGCACCTGGCCTGAGCCTCAGTTTTTATATCAATACCTACTTATAGGATGAAATGAGGAATAAACACAAGAACCTGAACACACTTTGTAAATTAAGTGGGATACAAATTATGGAGTTATTACTATTTCCCATCTCAGATCTGAGCTGTCTGCCAATGCCCAGGCTATACCCCAGATAAGTTCATTCAGAATCTCTGAGAATGGGACCTAGGCATCGCTATTTTTAAAAACTCTCCAGAAGATTCCAGTGCAAAGCCAAAGTCAGGAACCACTAACAAAACCTGAACTTGGTCTCTGTGTGAGAAGTTCAGGCTGGGCTCCGTGGAGATTAAGTACCAGATTCTGCCCCCATCCTCCCCCCAGCTCAGGGATGATTAAGGGACAAGGCTAATAGGCTTAAAGATTAAAAAGGGAGATTAATTACTGTTCTCACTGCTCCAACTTCACCTCTCCCCTGACACTTCCAGGGCAGAGACTGGAAGGGCCTCAAAGTTTAATAGGAAGAGGGGATTTCTGGGTATGGAAACTGGGGCGGGTGGGGAGACTTACACTGCCAAAGTATTTGTCCAGGAGCTCCACGTATCGGTGAATCAACTCCAGCGTGATGAGCTCATTGTCCTGGCCCTCAATGGCGCAGCAGAAGTAGAGACTGGCGTATCTGAGGAGAGGGGCACATGTGGCACAGCTGGGAGCTTGCTTCAGGACCCAGGCATCCCAGTCTCAAACCTCCAACCAGCCCTGGGGACTGGGCCCTGACTGGACACAGGTGGGGTGGCCCTAGGGTATGCAAAGAGCAGCTCACTCTACCTCTTAGTGCTGTCTTACAAACAAGCAGGACACATGCTCTTTCCTTCTTGCCCTCTGACCTGCTCGGTTTGACTCAGCGAAAACCTGAGCCAACTAATTCACCTGCTCAGAAGAGAAGGAACCGGAAAGGGTGTGTGCGTGTTGTATGTGTGTCAGTGCGTTGTGAAAAGTGGGGCAGGATTTCTGATTGATAAATGAGACTACAAGAGACATGTGCAGTGGACAAGATAGGGCCACAGGGACAGAAGTATGTACCTGAGGCAGGTGTCAGGCTTCAGCAAAACCAAGTGGGGAACAAGAATTTCTTCAAGGGGAGTTTGGAAAGTAAAGGAAGCTTTCACCACTGTCCTTCAGACGTCCTCAGCTCCTAGGTCTCCCTCACCTAAGGGACTGCCTTTTCTCAGCCCTTTTAACTCATTGCCAAACTCTAATCCAGCACAACCTAGGTAGGTCTGAGAGTAGGTGGGGAGTCACCTCTTATAGACAACCTTGAGGTCCCTCCACTCCAGGAAGCTGCACATCTTGGGCTTGCGAGCCAGAACAACCTGCATCAGCTCCCGAACCATCTTCTTTCGCTCCTTGTCTGAAGTAGCCAGGTACCATTTTTGCAGCCGCAGTTTTCCCTGCCGGCTGAACAGCAGCATGAATCGCATCTAGGGGATGAGGGCAGAAGTGAGGGTCAGAGATTTGGTTCTCTGAGCCTCTTTCTTCCGTTAACACACGGCCCCAAACTCAACCCATCTAACTCTTCTCTACTCACAGCTCCTGCTCCTACTTTTTTCAAAAATCCAGCCCCTCCACTCTGGGTGTTCCCACCAGCAGGTGTCTGTTTTGCCTTCTGGGGGAAGCCAGAGCTTCTGAGTCTGTCATTTGGGTTCAAATCCTGGCTCTATTAATTATGTACAACTTTGGGCAAATTACTTGATGTCTCTGGGTCTCAGTTTCCTTATCTGTAAGACGGAGATGATAAAAGTACCTACCTTACAGAGTTGTTAGGAGGATTAAATGAATCGATATACACAACAGTGCCTGGCACGTGGCAGGCACTATAACTTGTTAGGTATTATTATTATTATTATTTCCTGACCTATTTCCAAAGGTACATAAAATGCCTGGTACAGTGACAAGAAGCCCATGGCTGGTGCCAAAGAGATGCCTGTTCTCTTCCATGCTCCCTCTATCACCACCATGCTGAAACTGGGTAATTTTATTCCTCAAGAAACTACCTTAATTCTCTACCCCATCCTAGCCATAAGTCCTTAACGATGTCCCCAACACACTGGCCTCCTGTGCCAGTCCTGTGCCCAGGGGTATCCTTCTCCGCATTGCGTATGTCTAATGCCACACATGGGACTGGGAAGTCCAAATTCCACCCTTCTCTCTTCAGCCAGCCAGCATTTGGCCCCTGACATTTTTCTCTTAACTTTTCTTCCTTTTAAGGTGCCTCCAGGTGAGACACCAGGTGACTGAGGTCCCTTTCAGTCCCTCAGGGCATGCCACCCAGGGGGTTCCTCTAGGGAATGTTTGCAGAACAAAGAGCAAGCTAGGGGAAGTGGAATGGAGTGCTGAGCCCTCACTACCCAGTGCACCCCGGCTTCCCAGTTCCAGGGGGTCTGGGCCACATTCTGGAGTTATTTCCTTCTCCCAGCAGTCCTCTCCATGGCCATTACCTGGGCTGGAATCCCTGGGTGGATGGAACAGTACTAGCTTAGTAGGTTAAAAATAAGAATTCAGGAGAACTATTTTTTTTTTTTTTGGTGGTGGGAAAAGAGGAGAACAGAGAGGCGCAAGGGAGTTCTGGGTGTGTAAGACAGGGGGGTGGGGAGCAAGCAGGAAGACGGAAGGCCTGGGTTCCGGAAAGGGAGTGGGATGGGGGGCGGTGAACGAAGAACCTCGAGCCCAGAATCCCAAAGCTAGGGTCCTTGAGAGCAAGACCTGGAGCCTACTTCGCTTCCCCACCTCGGCCCAGCCTCCAGGCGAACATGGCCAGGAACCCAGGCAGGGCGATCACCCCTTGGATCCGGAAACTATCCCCTCCCATACTCCGCTCCCTACAGGGGCCCTGCGCTCCCGTCTGGGCCGCTAGGGAAGAGGGTCTCGGTGACCCGCGACCCCGGCTCCCTTCCTCCACGAACAGACCCCACCGCCCTCTCCCTCGGGCGAGTTCCCTGCGGCAGTGGTCTGGCCCCCTTGGACCGAGACCCGGGCGATCCTTCCGGCTCGGGACGGTCCCGCCGTTCCCTAGCAGCCCTCTCGTCCCACAAATGCGCCCCCTCCCCGCCCCTCTCCCGAATGCCATTTCCAGCTCTTCCTTCCGAGGCCGGCTCGCCCACCCGCCCAGGTAAGTGAGGCCTCCGAGGACCAGAGGGAAGAAAGGGCGGCTCAGACCGAGGGCGGCCCCCAAGGACCCCTGCAGGTGCAGCCCACGCCCCGCGCTTCCCCCTCCCCTCCCTCTTCGCACAGCCTACCATCCTGCAGCCTCCGGCTCGGCGCGTCCCACTTCGGCCACCGTAGGCGCCAGTTCCACTCCCTTTCTTATCCTTTCTCCTCTAGCCCGCCCTCTTGGCTGAAACCCCGCCCCGGCCCGCCCAGGCGGTGAGACCCGCCGCGCTACGCACTGCGCAGGCGCCAACGCTGCAGGGCGCGCGGGCGGGGCAGGAGGCAGAGAAGCAGAAGCCATGGCAACCAGGTCCTTGACTTCAGTTTTGAGTAGCTCAGTCGTCATGGCAACAAGGATGTCTGGTGGGGGTTGATTGCAGGATGGGGGAGGAAGACAATGAAGTCCTCGCGCTTTGGAGTCTTGGGGGGAAAAAGGCGGGAAAAGGGGTGCGAAGTTCAGTGATCGAGATGGGAGGATCCTTGAAGTTCTTGAGAAGGCAGGGAGAGCCAGTGGAAGGGGTGTGGGCAATTAAGAGGGACCAGGGTGGGAATTATGTGTAGCGGAGGAGGAATGACCTGGCCAACAGGAAAAAAAAAGGGCAGTGCTGGGGCAGGCAGGAGGAAAGTATAGAGCTCAGACTACTAAACATCTACTGAGAACCTGACACTCTAATCTTGTTTTGGGGGGAGGGAGGCGGGGAGTACAGGGTCTCGCTCTGCCGCCCAGGCTGGAGTGCAGTGGCAACATCATAGCTCACTGCAACCTCAAACTCCTGGGCTCCAGCGATCCAGCTAATTTTTTTCTATTTTTAGTAAAGACAGGGTCTTGTTCTTGATCATGCTGGTCTTGAACTCCTGGCTTGAAGCGATCCTCCCAATCCTCTACCCTCAGCCTCCCAGAGTGCTAGGATTACAGGTGTGAACCACCACATCTGCCTAACACTCCCATCATAAAGTAAGAGAAATGTGTAGGAAATGAGGGAGATGAGAAATACCAAAGAAAAGGAGGGACTGATATAAAAGCGGTATAAAGAAAAGGAAGAGAAACATGAATTAAGGCAAGAGGGGAAGAAATAAAGAGAATCTTAAAAGGTTAGTGTTAGTCAAAACTAGAAAGGGAAAGATGAAATGCAAACCTAAATGTAAAGATGAGGAGGATGTAAATTGTAATATGAGCTTCATAGCTGAGTGAATGTGTGTGTGTGTGTGTGTGTGTGTGTCTCCATGCAGTGAACTAAGGAGGTGTGGAAACAACGGGAAGAGAAAATCTTAAATTTTGTCATGCTGTAGACTTAATATCTATTTTTAGATATTTTTGGCAATGAATGATGCTCTTATTTTTGAATAGCGCTTGAAGCAATTGTTGATAAGGCCTTACCTGTCTCCACTCTATGTTCTTTTTTTTCCCCCTGTTCTTTGTTATGGAGGTAATATGCTCTAGTGGCAAGAGGGTGGGCCTAATTCATCTGGGATGGAATGTTTTCTCTAACTCTTACTAAGAGGTACAGCCTCAGGCCAGTTATTTAACTGTCCATCTCCTCATTTCAAGAACGAGGACAGCAGTACATACCTTCCAAGGTGGTTCTGAGGAGTAATGTATAGAAAGTATCTAGGACACTTTAATCATGTGATAATGGTAGCTATTATTTCTCATTTCCAACTTTTCCTTTTTTTTTTTTTTTTTTACCTTTTCTTATTTTTCCTTTCATTTTTGTTTCTTTTTCTCTGCCTACACCTTAGGCTTCCCAACGGCATAATCTAAAGTACATGGTATTATCAATGGAATATCTTACCAGTGGCATAGATAGTTGGCTAAACTATTTTGGTGTTATTTATTAGGTCAAGAATAAGATCAATAAAGCAAGGTGTTAGAGTTACAAAGGGCATATCATTATCCAGTGAAAAAAAGAAATAGAAGTATGTAAAAAGGCAGAAAATAAAACAAATAAAAAAAAATATGCTCATGGGAGAGAAGAGAAGATTGTGCATAAAGAAGTATTTAGCGGTGAGGTAAAGACATAAGGCAGAGACCCAGGCAACAGCCTGTGGAAATTTGGAAGCTCTAGAGATGTACACTCCTACACTCTTTGGAAAGCTGACACTTTCTAGAATTCCTCATTTCAATGAGGTATGCCTAACTGCAGAAACGATAAGATTCATGAGAGAATTGTTAGAAATATGAATCATAGAATTCAAGTGGTTCAAAGTAGTTAAAAGATGGCGGGCTGGATTTCTTCTTTGTTAGTGAGCGATGAAGGTGGAGAATCTGAGTTAGTGGATCCGATACAGCTTGTGCACAGAGATGAGTTTAGATTTGATTCAGTAGGCAGCCGGGAGTCGTTATGGTTGTCTGAGCTGGTGAATAACTTGGTGAAAACAGTGTTAAGAAAATAATCTTATAGTAATACGTGGGACGGTTTGAAAGGACAGCTGGAAGGCTTGAAGATCATCCAGGGGGCAGTTTTGGGAATCTAATCACAAGGATGAAACAGAGAGGGACAAATCAGAGAGACCTCTAATGGGCCAATCAACTGAAGTTGATCGTCCTTCTAAGCAGAGAAGAAGGGAGAAGAATCAGAGATGAGCGTGGAAGATTAGAGGTGCCATTTGTATTGATATAAGTGGAAAAATGGAAGAGGCTAGATTCTCCTTCATAGGCATGATGTTTGTTTTGTTCTATAAACCATGCTGATACCTCCCCATGGGATAGAGTTTGGATGTTTGTCCCCTCCAAATCTCATGTTGAAATTTGATCTCTGATGTTGGAGGTGGGGCCAGGCCGGGTGGGAGTTGCTTGGGTCACCGGGGCAGATCCCTCATGAATGGCTTGGTGCCCTCCCTGTGGTAATGAGTGAGTTCTCTATTAGTTCATGTGAGAGCTGGTTGTTTAAAAGAGTGTGAGCACCCCTCCTCTCTCTCTTGCTTTTTCTCTTGCCATGTGACACCCCTGCTCACACCAGGTGACATGCCTGCTCCCCCTTTGCCTTCCGCCTTGATTGGACGCTTCCTGAGGCCCTCACCAGAAGCAGATGTTGGTGCCACGCTTCTTGTACAGCCTGCAGAACCATGGGCCAAATAAACCTCTTTTCTTTATAAATTACCCAATCTCAGGTATTCTTTTATACGAACACAAAACAGACTAAATACACCAGGCCTCCCTCCTGCGGTCGCAGAGGTGGTTCCTGCCGTGGTTGACAGAGTGGCCCTGGAGGCTTCTGAATCCTTTCGGCCCTGTAAGTTGATGATCCGTGTTCTTCCTTCATGTGATGCTCTTCGCACCCACTTTTGGCCCATTCCTTATCTAGTTGTCTTAGTCTATTTGTGCTGCTAGAACAAAATACCTTAGATTGGGTAATTTATAAACAACAGAAATTTATTTCTCACAATTCTGGAGGCTGGGAAGTCCAAGATCAAGGTATCAGCAAGTTTGGTTTATGGTGAGGGCCATTTTCTGCTTCTAAGATGGCCCCTTGTTGCCACGTCCTCTGGAGAAGACAAACACTGTGTCCTGTGGTGGGAGGGACAGAAGGGGCAAAAAAAGTGGGCAACTCACTCTGTCAAGCCTTTACCTAATCACTTCCTAAAGGCCAAAGCCCATAGTACTGTTGCACTGTGTGTTAAGTTTCACATGAATTTTGGAAGGGACGCTGTCGTTTAAACCATAGCAGTAATTCATAGTTCTCTGATGGTGTCATTTGCAGTAATCTCTTTTAAAAAAATTTTTTTCTTCTTCTTCTTTTTTTTTTTTTAATAAGCAATCATGGAGGACCTTATCATATGCTGCTCCTAATGGTCCTGAACATTTGAACACTTTCTGTGGTCGATGTTTGTCATTCTTTTTACCTCCCTCTAAACCCCCTTCTTAGAGTATAGGAATGCTCCATACTCGAGGGAGAGACAGACCAACCTTCCAGTATAGCATTCAGATTTCCAGATATTGACTTTTGTAGCATTCTTTGTGGGCACAGCATGGACATGTCTGCTGGGCTCTGCCCATCCGCGCACCTGCCGAGACTTTGGTCCAGGAGGGATTTAGGTGGGTATGAGGTGATGGAGGGTAAATAAGACCCTAGCAATGGGTCAGAGGGTCAAGTTCCTAGGGCAGCAGGGGAGTGGCACCAATGGCATCCACAGGACAGGGAGGGGCACAGGCGTAGTGTGGCACATTGTTCCTAGTGGGAGACCTCCCCCCATCCCAGGTTCTCTGACTGTCCTGATGGTTCCCTGAGCTCCCCAATTTCCTTTTGTGCTTCAATTAGCCAGAGGTGGCTTCTATTGCTGATAACTGAGAACTCTGCCCTGTGAACTGCATTATCGTGGCATATTGTGCCCTGGCTACGTATGTGTCCGCCTCGTCTCTTCAGCGGGTTGTAAGCTCCCTGTAGGATGGTGTCACCTACATCTGTCATGTCTTCCTGGCACCTGGCACAGTGCTTGTTGGTTAGCTTCAGTTATGATCTATATAGATGATTACAAGTATAGACATTTAAATCTTACTTCTTATCCAAGATATGCCCAATTCTATTTTCATATTTAGTATTATGCATTTTATATCTATTATTCCTGCTAGATGATAAAACCGTCTTCTTTTGCTGTTTCTGTTGTGCCTAGTGCAGTGCCTGACACGCAGCAGGTACCCAATATTTGTTGAATAACTGTATACGGGATCCCCCATTGCAAATTCCATTGTCATCCTAAACTTCACGTACCAAAAACAAATTATCTCTTCCTTCCGTTTTCTCCAGAAAGCATCTCGTCTCTTGGTTTCCTGTTGTCGTTGACATTGCTGTCTTTTTCTAGATTTGCATGCTGTAAGGCTGGGACATAAAGGGCAACAGAGAAGTGTGGCTTATTTAAGGGACTCAAGGAAGACTTGCCTGACTAGATTAGGAGAGGGCAATGGGAGAGTGGTTGGGTTCTCAGAGGAGAGAGTGAATAGTCTGAAATCAACCTGGCGACTTGGGACTTCACTCTCACGTGTGTCCCTTTGAAAGGCAGGAATTGATAGTAGGAGAATGTACTTTGTTTTGTGTGGAACAAATTGTTCGAGATTTAAAAAAATAGGTTCTCTTTGATTGTAACTAATGCCATTTGCTTCTGTAACCGTGCTTGCTTTTAGTTGTTTGTTAAATATAGGAGTAAGAGCAGGAGTGACTCCATGACAAGCTGAATTTCCTGAAATAGGCCTAAGTTTCAGTTTCCCCCGAAACGGAAACAGGGACCAAAACTGGCGATGGCGCGAAAATTGAAAATCCCGAGGCTTGGAGCCAACCAATCAGGAGTCAAAACGATCCGCCACTTTCAAAGGAACCGATGGACTAAGGGGGGAGGGGGGATGCTGTGCCCAGCGTGTCGTGCGGAACCTGCGGCGTGTCGTGTGCCACCGGTGTGTCGTGTGCAAAAGGAAGTATAAAAGCTTCACTCTTACCCCGGCGGGGTCCTGGTTCGTAGGGAGGCCCCTGCATTGGCGCTCTGGGACTGGGACCCTGGCTCGAGCTAGCCAATAAACTCCTTTGCCATTTGCAGCCTCGGTGACTCTGCCTCTCTGTTCCTGGGGCCGAGGGGAACCGGCTCTAACAGGCAAAGCCACAGGTACCGAGAAATCTACTGTGATCTATTCGTTGCCGACCTTCATAATGGAACGAAATGCTAAG
>CAUYSK010004319.1:0-10299 GCA_963575035.1 Avahi laniger | reverse complement strand
CCCTATTTAAGCCTCTGCCCTACTGCCATTAAACGAGACTTGATTAGACTCCTGTCTTGTCTCCATTTCTTGTGTGTTGCCTTTCCCATTTCCCACTCCCTCCTCCCAGGTACCCACAAATAACTGGTTCCGCGGGTCGGGACATTCCTTTCTCACAGAAGCTGCATTCTGAGACATGGAGTTATAGCTTTAAAAATAAAGTTTCTATTTTCATCTTCTAAAAAGACAACACTCATAAAACCATTGAAAAATGTTTTTTAAGGGATTCTGGATAACTATTTCAAGACATTTTCGTCTTCATACACACAAAAAAAATGATTAGGAGTTTTTCTCATTACAGTTACTAAGGAAAGGGTCACTGAAGAAAAATGAGGTTTTCTCCTTAGTTCACAGTGTGAAGAAAAGGAGAGACCAGGGTAATTAGGACACAAGCATTTAAAACACATTTCTATAATTACATATGCAATGGTCATAAAGACATGGTAGTTTGTTATGGGACATTTGAATTCCTGATTCACTTTCTTGGGCTTCATCATTTTATTTAAAATTAAATTGAGATTCTGGAATCCCTCACTTTTAGTGTATCTTTATACCAGCAGGGCACTGATTTTAGCGCTATATAAGTTGGTTCGATTTTGACATTCCTTGGAATGATTTGAATGAAGCTGAGATAATTAATTTATCAAGAAGAAATGAGGAGGAACTAAAGTTGTTCTATGTGAATAATTTGCACAAAGGTAAATTTTAATTTCCAGCATGGCTCTGCAACAGTTGTTTGTAAGTATGTAATATAATATTGTAACATTTCTCATTGCCAGTAAAAGTAGTTACATTGACACTCATCGTAATCGACTAAATAATGTTTAAACAAACAGATAGCAGGTATGCTCAAGGAACTTGACATTACTGGAGGTACAAGGGATTCTGTATTGAGTAAATGGGAACACTAAATTTTAACTGAAACTTGTTTAAAATATTACCTATATATTAAACATCCAAGAATTACACTAATTTAAAATGATAAATAGAGCATAAACTTCTAAATATCTTTACATCAAAGAACACCTCAAATAATACACTAATTTTAATGTACATACATAACAGACCAAATACTATTCACACTTTTCAAGATAAAATGATACAAAATTAAGCATTTGAATGAAAATCAAGGAAGCATATGTTATGCAGTGATTATAAGGATCCTTTATACTCCCTTTTTATCCTAAGAAATCAAGAATTCTTTTAAAAAAATTCTGTTAGTAGTGTTAGTTGGTCATAAACAGTTTAAAGAACATAGCGTAAAACTAGAACATGTCATTCCTTCCTCAATAAAATACAATGTACAACCAATTTGAGGCATTTACTCATTTGTGTAGGAAATGAGTTAGTTGGTCTATTGTGAAAAGTGAGTTAATTTTAAAGGGCAAATTATTCAAAGTAATGATATATATTTAGTAATTTAATGCCAAAAAAATAAAATAAATCTATTTAAATGTGCACCTTATATTTTTCCTAGGTAGTTTCAAAATTAAGGCATAATCTTTTTGAAATATCCAATCTAAATCCTTGTTTTCTACCCTCATGTGACTGGAATTAGGTTACATAATACAAGAAATATCAATATTCTTTCTTCAAAATTTAGGGAGTATAAAGAACTTTACATTCTCCTTTTGATAGAAAAATTAGAAAGAACTTTCTTTTTAAGTGTTTATAGAAAAAGAAAACATGATTACAATAAAAAATAATTTTTAATGATTAAAATAGTGGAACAACATGATTAAAATCAACATGAAAATCCAGTATGACTATTTTCTATAATCCAACTTTTAAGCAGAGTAGTGGGTAATTATAATGATTTTCTCAGCAACACTATGGTAGTGAATATTTTCAAAACACTGCACTAAAGATTTTTTGATTTTGTTTATTTCTTTGTTTTGGAGGGTCTTAAAAAAAAAACTCTTGCCCTGGATACCTTTCAGAGGGTAGCTTGGATAGTTCAGCTTCACTTCCAAACTCACGGAGATGATGTTTCAACTCCTCAGTAATCACACAGGGCAAGTAATTCCATGTTTCAAGATTGATATATTAACCATCAGTGTGTACATCAAGATAGCATTATATTACATCACAGTTGTTGACATTCAGAGCAAGAAAACAAAGAAACAACATGATAGAACTCTGTTATTATACTATACTGTTTCTTCCATAAATTTTAGATTTCCACTGCCAGATTACAGCTAAGGAAAGCACAAGGTTCACTGGGACATCATTTTCAATGTGGTTTTTGTTTTGCTTGCTATTATAATGGGAAATTCAGATTACAAAATTAATGATGTTAGCCAAATTTTGAAATCACAAATCATTGAAATTTTTTGGAAGGGGAAAAGAATTATGTTGTTCCTAGAAAGTTATATCTCACTGCAGATTTCAATAGTTGATGTCCTGGAATCAGTCTAGGACAAGAAAAATAACATGTTATCAAAATGAGATGGCTGTATTCTAGGAGTCTTTTTTGCCAAGCATGCTACATAGTTAAAATTAACATTACCAAAATATAGATGCACAGAATCAAAGTTACTGAATTTAACAGTAGTGAATGCCAATCCTATTCCAAGCTAACTCAGACTGCTATTATCATTTTGAATCCATGTATCATATCTACAGCTTGGTTTCATCCATGAATTATGACTATCCAAACCTTTCACCATTCTTTTCTACTCATTTCCAAAATTGCAATGCTATTTCAACTCAAATCACAGAAATTCATAAAGCTTTTGTTTGTTTGTTTTGAGGAAATGATGTACCTCAAATACATATCTTAAGTGACTGGTATATAGAAGCTCCCTCCCCAAAAATGATGCTTTCTTTTTATTTTCCTCTCTATTTTTCAAATGTATAGTCTTCACAACCTATTAATGAAGGAGCTGTGTTAAGCAAGACTTGATTTTGGCAGTTTATTTCTTTCATATGACAATTATCAAAACTGATTCTAAAATAGTTATTTATACTTATTGTTTTTCTAGGGACATACCAACCAAATGCTATCTGCTTGCTCTGAAAAGTGTTAAAAGAAGGTAATATTTAGACTCAACTTCTTAAATTTCATGCTTTCCATTTCTACTACAATATATACAAAAATATCTTCCATAATACATGTAGAAATTTATGCCCGAGAGGAACATCATATTCCCTGGGTATAGATGGCTTTATGCAATAGATGCATTCTTATCTAATATATTTGTCCATAATTTTTTAGAACACCAGAGCCAGAAAAACAATCTACAGAAAGTATTTTATTTCCTTTTTAAAACAGAACATTTTGGATAAAGACCCTTGTATCTTACAGCTTACTAGAACCATTTTATTCCTCCACTTTCATGTTTCTATTCAGATGAGTAATTAACTAAATGTAAATATCATCCTAAATCATCCTTTTGAAATGTGTTTCTCACTGTGTTTAAAATAAATTGGAATATTTCTGCCTTCTGCTAACAGTAATATTTTATTCTACTCTCAGTATTTCATTAAGGAAAAGTGAATTTTTATTGTATTGTCTGACACTTTTCCCCATTTTGTATGTTTCTTTAAAAAGAAGACACCTACTATATTTGAATTTTTAAATACATAATTTTTTTCAGTGCTCACTTATCTTGTTAGCATTCTGCAACATCAGTGAATATAAAATGCCTCTCCTGGCACTAATCACAAATTGAAGTGCATATAGAAAGGGTAAAGAACATTGCAAATGTAGCACAAAATGTAAAGATTCAAATTATTTTTAGTATCATATTAGTCTGCCTAAGTTCACCGATTCATGTCCAGAAGATATTTAGTAATGAATATGAAATAACTGTGAACCATTGACATGAAGTATATAATTACTTTTATAAGATGTAAAATAAATAAGTCATTTGACAACTCATTGATCCTAAGATAGTCCTTTTGGTTGGTAAAAACCAAATGATAACCAATAACTCATTCTCATTAGCATTTACTTTTCATGATTTACCTAATTCACGAAGCCATGTGTCCTATGTTTAGAAAAAAGTCTGTTAGCTATCCAATATAAAATGCCATCACAGGAAGAAGTTATTCATTTTATTGACTTTTTAAGAATTACAAAATATAAAAAAAGAAAACAAAAGGTGAGGATATTTGGAAAATACTTCAATTTTTTTCCTTCATCCATGCCTTGCTTACTGTATGTTCATACACTCAAGTAAAATTAGTGTAGCTCATAAAATATCTCAGTACCTTCTAAAATACTTGAAGCCATAACTTGCTCTATTAACTAACTTCATAAGCCAATCTATTAAAAATGACGATCTACAAATGTAATTCACAAATCCCACCCTTTGTATAATTTTTTAAGACAGTCACAAATTAAGCCCAGGAAAAAATGCTATTAGGATATGCAGCACACATAAAGTGTTATTCATAAAAGATACTTTTCCTTTGAGAAATGTTTCCAATAAGCAGAATAGTGATAATAATTAGAAAATGAGAGTGCCCTTTTGCATGTTTAAATATAAACAAAAACACACCTTGTGAAGATGTTAGACATCTCTTATGTTTGTTGCCCATCAAAGATCCACCAACATAGAGAAACATGACACTCATCTGAACTGTAAAAATAACCACTGCCCTGTAAATTCATTCAAAGCTTAACAGAAACTCTCTACACAGAGACTAGGATTATAATTTTACCTTTTGCAGTAGCATTTAATTGTGGACCTACGTAAAAAAAATTGCGCCCACAACTGAATTAGTACATTACCTTCACTGCGTGATTCAGAGAGAAAGGTTAATGTTACTGTGTTATTAACTATGTGTTGTTTAACTATGCACATCCTTGTATGACTTCCATTCTTAACTCATTTCCAAAATTATGGTAAATTATTTACACTGTTATCTTGAATCCAACAGATTTCTTTAATATCTCTAACTTTTGGTGAGAGGGAATCTATTTTGACTGTCACATTGCTACCATTTTTTTAAGCCTGAATAGGTGTTCAAAAGACTTTACTCATTGAAACTGAGATTAAGACTTTTTTAAGAGTTACACAGACAAAATAAAAAAGTCAACATGTGGCATGACTTCGAGAGGAAAAAACGTAGATAAATTCCATTGCTTAAATTTATTAAGGATATAAGCATCTTTAAATCATTTAATTTACTTATGAATTTCTAGATATATTTGTATTAATTTCTCCATGGAATACAGACAAAAGGCACTGTATAAACTCTTGATTTTGTAAATGTATTGGGTTTTAAATTATTGTTCACAGATTTCTTATGTCTTAACATGCCCATAATTTCCTTTTTGTCCATTAGAGAAAGCAAACATATTTTATTTTCCAAAAGTCATTATCTTTTAAGAATGTATTATGAAGGGCTCAAAATACCTTGCATAAATATGCAAATATTTAAATGGATATCTAAAATGGAGATCTAATAGATATTTCATTCTCTGACTTGAAGATGGAAGTGAGCATGCCTTCATTTTTCTAATCCCATTCTTGTTACATTGTGTGAATATGAATTTGATGAGCCAGAATAATGTTTTAGTTCCTAATCTGAAAATGACACATTTCCTTGTGAAGACTTGGAGGTGTGGTGGAGCATGGCGGGAAGGATATTTTGGTGCCATTTAATTACCTTGGGCAGCCACAGATTTTCCCAAGTGAAGCTGGGATTCTCAACACCATCAAATTTAAGATCTTCTTATGAGAGTCTAAAAAGCTTTACTGTAATGGATCTAGCCCAAATTGTTCTGATCCTCATGCACACAATGGTACTAAGGACAGTGCTACAACCCTTTGTTTTGGTGTTTTTCCAGTATATTCTCTAGCAAGAAGTGTCATACTGCCATCTACAGACAAAATTGCCCCTATTATAAGCAACATTCTGCACCCAATTTTCCTACAATCAGCCGTCATTTTGTTCTGATTTTCTATCAAACTTAAATGAGTCCATATTTCTATTTGGATACTTATGCAGAATATGATTGTCTTGATCTCTCTTTGAAGTCAATAGATTCTGTAAAGTTGTACATCAACTGAAAATAATTTAAATAATAAAGTTAGAAAGTTTAGTTAGAAACTTGGATTACCTACCGGTCTGGTGTGTACAGACACAGGAGTCTTGAAAGTTGTCACTGGATAGCTGCACTCAGAAACACTGTAGGGATCAGAACTGCTGGAGGAACACTTGGAGATGGAATCACAGGCCACGAAGGTGTTATCAAGAGGCAGTTCCTGGATGATGTGGTGCTTTGAATTCAGGGGAGTTTCAGGCTGGATCTGGAAGGCAGGCTGTGGAGAGGCAGATTTGTAGTGTCGGGCCAAGTCAGGGCTGTCGGGCTTGAAAGTAGTAGGTGTGGTGCCCCAGTTGTACCTGCCCATGGTTTGCTCTTCCAGCTCAATGGGTAGGTCTAGTGTGACACTGTTTCCATCATTGTCAGCATCATCTGCTTTGGTTTCTTCAATAGTGACAAAGTTAAGCAGTAGGTTCTTAGGGGCATGCTTCTTCTTCTTCTTCTTTTTCTTCATCATTATCATCTGCCTGTTTTCTGGATTTGGAGTAGCCCATTCAGAATTCTGCTTGTTTTTCTGAGAAGCCTTAAGGTGTGGTGAATGGCGACATCTTACTACAGCAGCAATGAAAATAACTAAGACGACAGTTATGGTGCCAGCAACAATGGCAACCACGATCTTGACATAGTCACTGGTTGGTGAGGATGCATCAGCTGTCTCAATATTCTGGGTCACTGGTGTTTCAATGCTTTTGCGTACCAGTTCATGAATCAGTGTAGCGTTGGTCACTGACTCATTCACAAACAGATTGACAGTTACAACATTGAAGAGAGAATCAGGTTGTCCTAAGTCCTCAGCTTTGACTATCAGTTTGTGCAAACCAAAATCTGTAGCAACACATTTCTCCTGCAGTGTGATGTTGCCTGTTGTTTCGTCAATTATAAACAGATCTTTTGTGTCTCCTCCTACAATGCTGTAACGAAGCTCTGCATTCATGCCAGTGTCATTGTCAACAGCAACAACTTTGAAGACCACTGTGCCTGGATTAGTAGATGGTAGAACCAATTCATAGGAGTAGTTGGAAGGAGGGACAACAAAAACTGGTTTGTTGTCATTGACATCAACCACATTTATGGTTACTTTGGCAGTTGTAGAACGTGATACTCTACCACCATCCTCAGCCTTTACATAAAAAGTGTAAGATTCTTGTTTTTCTCTATCAAATGAAATATTTGGTCGGATGACACCAGTCTGTGGGTCAATGGTGAAGTCATCATTCACGTCTAAAAGGGAGAGAGTGACTGCAGAATTCTCTCCATAATCAGGATCGGTTACAGTGATTAGTCCTACTGTGCCATGTCTTGGAAGGTTTTCTGGGACATAGAAGTTGTATTCATTGTGAGTGAAAAGCGGGCTGTTGTCATTCTGATCAAGAACCGTCACAAAGACAGTGACGTTGGATATTAAGGGTGGCACCCCATTATCTTTTGCAAGAGCTGTGAAGAAATATTTTTCCTGTTTTTCTCTATCGAGTTTCTTCACTGCAGTCAAAATGCCTGTACGACGATCCACGCTGAATTCAGGTGGCGCATCAGTGTCTAGCAGGTAATTGATCTCAGCATTACGTCCACTGTCTGCATCTGTTGCACTTATTTTTGTCAACTGGGAGCCAGGAAAATTATTCTCAGGAACAGAAAGACTTATGAAAGGTTGGGTGAAAACTGGAGCATTGTCGTTCTCATCTTTCACTTTGATGAGGAGCATGGATGACTGATTCAAAGGAGGTGTGCCAGCATCTGCGGCCAATAATTTAATGGCATATTCTTTTGTGGACTCATAGTCAAGATATGCAGCAGTCTCCAGGAGGAACTGATTACTGAAGACTGGTCTTAATCTGAAAGGGACTTCATGATCTGTGAAGCATGTCACCCTACCATTATGGTCAGCATCCTTATCTGTCACAGTTATGAGTGCAACTTTGGTGTTGAGTGGAGCATTTTCTGAAAGAACTACAGTGCCATTGATTGGATTTATGATGTGTCTTATGTCAATTGATGGGACATTATCGTTGACATCTGTTACATTTACCAGCACCATTGCTCTTGCTGGCACTGATCCGCCATCGCTTGCCAAAACCAGTAACTTGTGGTTTTGTGATTCTTCCCTATCCAGTGGTTCTTTGATTGTGATAAGTCCAGTGGTGGCGTTGAGGTGAAATAGTCTCTTGGCGACGTTGGAGACTAGATTGCTGAAATAGAAGTGAATCCTGGCATTTTCACCTATGTCGGCATCTGTGGCATGGAGCTGTGTCACTGAAGTACCTATAGGAGCATTTTCTGGTATAATGACTTCAATCTCCTCCTCCTTAAAGACTGGGTGGTTGTCATTTGTGTCAGCAACACTTACTTGCAAAATAGCAGTACTGGATCTTTGAGGAAAGCCACCATCTTCAACCTTTACTTTCATCACATAAGTATCCTTCTCTTCCCTATCTAACTCTTTTTGAACAATCAGTTGTGGCATCTTGTCTCCTTCCGGTGTTTCAATGACATCTAGCCCAAAAATGTTTTGACCCTGGAAAACATGAAATGAAATATAATTTAGCTTCTGTTAACATAAATTAATACATTAATTATGTTAATTTATGTAATGAGAAAAATTTCTTGGAGCCACATTACCAGTTCAGAAATAGGTGCCAAAAGACTTGGGTTCTAAGTCTCAACTCTGCCTGTAACTAATATTAAGACCACACTCAAGTTGCTTAACATCTCTAAGTATTTTTAAAATTAGAGAATTCTACTAGAAGAATTGTTCTGGGGGACAGGGGGAAAGGGGAAGTTTAAGTCATTGCATTTTACAATGATTAATGTATTTATGTAAACTATTAAAGTTTGCAGAAGGAAGAATTTTAAAAAGAATTGTCACAAATTTCACAAGATAAATAAAGCTATAAGTGAATTACTCAGGATTACTTACTCCAAATGAATTACAATATTTTTACTGTAGATTTCAGTTGTTTAAGATGCATTTTCACCACCAAAAGTAAGGAGCAATATAAAATATTCATCCAAGACAATAGAATAAATATCACATCTAATAAATACCTTTGGCAGATAGAGAAAATACACAAAATCTGATTGAAACATAAACCTGTGTGAAATAAACAGAATTTCCATTTTTTTATATATTAACATATGATCAAAATGAAATTATCTTGGAGAGTAAAACATTATTTTATAAACTTTTTTTTTAATGTGCAAGCACAATGAACTAAAACTCATGTGCTGAAATGTCAGATTGAAAAAGATAAGCTTGGAATAGTAACTGTTTTCTCTTCATTCCCATGAAGTCACAGTATGGAAACATTTAATAAACAGTCCTGTCTCTGAGCTACAAAAAGATGAGCCCTACACAGATAAATAGTGATCTTGCCAGCTGACTGAGAAGTAGTGTTGACTGGCTCTCAGGGGAAGTCTTGCCCAGTGTTACTTGTAGCATTTTGACAGAAGTGAATAAGATAAAAAGGTATTGGAGGCCCGGCGTGATGGCTCACATCTGTAATCCTAGCACTTTGGGAGACCAAGGCTGGTGGATTGTTTGAGCTCAGGAGTTCGAGACCAGCCTGAGCAAGAGCGAGACCCCGTCTCTACTAAAAATAGAAAGAAATAAATTGAACTAAAAATATATAGAAAAAATTAGCCGGGCATGGTGGCGCGTGCCTGTGGTCCCAGCTACTCGGGAGGCTGAGGCAGGAGGATCGCTTGAGCCCAGGAGTTTGAGGTTGCTGTGAGCTAGGCTGACGCCATGGCACTCACTCTAGCCTGGGCAACAGAGTGAGACTCTGTCTCAGGGGGAGAAAAAAAAAAAAAAAAAAAAAGAATCATGACCATTTAATATTTAACTAAAAGATGTTAATTTTCACTGCAAGTTTAGAACTGAAAGAATTGATTTACACAAAATTGCAGAAACTGAAGATGCCTGGAAAAACTCCTGAGCATTACTCAGTATTCGCTATAGTGGTTTGGAATGTGTGCTGTGGAAGTGGATCCCTAGCTCACCCAACAGTATCCACTTTTACCTCTATAGCTATCGGGAGGATTAAATGTGCAGCTGTGTTAAGGGCCTACCAGAGTCTGGCACATAAAAAGTGTTCCCCAATTGCAAGCACCTGCTATTAATACGCAAAAAAGGGGGCCACGGGCTCCAAATCGAGGGCTGCACTAAGATTATTCTCTGGAGACACCATCAGCAAGAAATCCAAGAC
>CAUYSK010004317.1:0-16459 GCA_963575035.1 Avahi laniger | reverse complement strand
GGCCGAGGCGGGGGCGGATTGTTTGAGCTCAGGAGTTCGAGACCAGCCTGAGGAAGAGCGAGACCCCGTCTCTACTAAAATTAGAAAGAAAGTAATTGGACAAATAAAAATATATAGAAAAAATTAGCCGGGCATGGTGGCACATGCCTGTAGTCCCAGCTACTTGGGAGGCTGAGGCAGGAGAATGGCTGGAGCCCAGGAGTGTGAAGTTGCTGTGAGCTAGGCTGACGCCATGGCACTCACTCTAGCCCGGGCAAAAGAGTGAGACTCTGTCTCAAAAAAAAAAAAATGTATATTGTTTTCTCAATATGAAACTCATTTACTTACCTGCACTTCCTTCTTGTGATAACCATAGATTTTATTTTTTCCTCGTAAGTCTAAAATTCTGAAATTTTTTACCTTTGGACTACAAAATTTTGGGGTGCCTCCCTGCTATCAGCAGACATGATGCCATGGAAAACTCTGATTGTGATTATGATTAATAATGTGTTATTCTGCAGACTGTCTCCGGAATTTTCATGATGAATTGCAGTTACAAATTTTCATTGCATTTTAATGGTTGATATATTGATGTTTATAAAACCAAAGATCAATTCAATAGTTGAAAATACTGTAATAGCATCGATGGTGAACGAACACTTACTTGTAAAAAAGGGAAACAATAGAGAAAATATGGCTGATAAGGTCATAAAGTTGAACAGCTAACTATGTCTAATTGGCCTATTTTCTTCCAAAGGCTATAAACTTTGCCACATTTTGTAAATGCCAGAGTTGCACTCTCACATATAGAAATATTCCTAATATACAATAACAAAGATAAGAATTCAAAGGAAGATGAAAACAGAACTGAACGAATCCTTCTCTAAAAATTATCTACTGAAAAGTCTTGAAGAAAGTGTGAAGTAAATGTTGACAAAAAAATAAAAAGAAATGTTTTGCAAGGAAAATATTTTAAAATTATTCAAGCTCCTACAATGATCTTGTTTTAGATGTCCACATTCTGATAACATTCACATTTCATTTTGTTCATGAGACAGGAAGGAAGAGAAGAAAATTATTTGCAAAATACTTGAAAGTCTGTGCTTGTGTTTAGCATTTATTTTTCTTTCAAGATTAAGTTTTGATGCTCAAGTATTTTTGTTTTAGGGCAAGAAGGAGCAAGAAACTATTTACAGTGCTAGTATATGGCTCTAGTATTTCCCAGAATATATTGAAATTACTCATTTTGATGGTACTTAAAAGTTAATTTATTGATGTTTACAAAACACTGCACTTTTAATTACTTGATAATTATATTTGCGTATTTTGTTTTCAATTTCTGGGTCAGATTAAGAAAAATTATCCAAAAGTGAAAATAAAATGGGAAGGGTAGAGGTGACATGTTCTGTCAAATTTATTTAACAATTCAACTCAAGAATCATTTATTTAAGATAATGTACCTGTATTTTACTTCACAATTTATTATTTGATTAGGACTTAGGCTATATGAAGTTACCTTTCACTTACCAGTTTCTTTCATGTAGAAAAGATAATACCAAAAGGCATGCTTTATTGCCCTGTAGACATTTGCTCATTTTTTTAAATTTTACTATTTTTTTATTTATGTTTTTATTTCAAAATATTAAGGGGCTACAAATTTTGTTTTTGTTACATGAATACCTTTTTTTTCTTTTTTTTTTTAATTCAGGATATTAAGGAAGTGCAAACATTTCGGTTACATGAAATGCATTTTCCTTGCTCAAGCCAAGGCTGCAGGCATTTCCTTCCCCTATACAGTGTGCCCCATTTCCATTAACTATGGATTTACCCCCCCTCCCCTCCACCTCCCCACCTGACCAGCACCCATCAAACTGGTACTAACTGATCAATACTAAGGTGCTCACATGGTAGTAATACCCATTTTGTTTTTAACTCAGTAAACATTTCAAAATCCTTTTTCTGGTGAATTATATAATGCCAGTTCTTCAGTATACTCGTTGAACCAGCTTTATTATCTTAAATGTTTCCACATTAACTAAACTATTAATTAATGTGTTTATTTTCTGAAGATTATATATTAATAGACTCTTGGAATTCCAGGTAGTATGTGGAAAAGCATTAAAGACCAATCAAATAAAAATAAAAAGCCTTAGATAGATAGCTTATTTTTTTGTAAATGAAAATGTTACTACAGGAGAAATAATAGTTAATATACATATTTCTGTGAAAATAATACTTAATTTTTCTATATGTCACGTGCATGTTTCTTTGCTTTTTGAACATGTCTACCTTTTTATTTCAAATACAGTAGTTAAAGTAATGCTACAGCTATAGGAATACAGAATTATACCAAGTTTTAACCCTTTCAAATTTCTTTCATATTTTACATATCAATCCAAAAGAAAATCAAACTTTATTAAGATGCCTTTCTAAAAATGTAAGACTGTATCAGAAGCAATGATGCCTCCCTAAAAAAACAACTGCCCCAGTTTATTTTAGGAGAAGAAAAAATTGGTTTAAAGAAAAAAACTGTATGATTATGATTGTTAAATTCCCACTATATCTTAAACTGAAGGAAATCAACAAGAAACTGATAATACATAATGAATAATTGTTTACATTCGTTCAGATATTTTTCTGTGAATTAAAGTATCTAATTTTGTGCCAAACATACAGCTGGCCTTCACCAATATAAGTTCTCTTTACCCCTCCCCACCTCATGCTACTGCTCTTCTAATTTCTTTTTTAAATTTTCATATAGTACATTTAATTTTTAATTTACCACTATATGAATTTTAACATATGTATAGATTTATGTAACCATCAACACCATAATCATGATACAGAAAAGTACCACCAGCTACCCAAATCTACAGTTTTATTCCCACCATACCCTCCACCCATCCCTAATTCCTAGCAATCACTGATTTGTTTTCAATTACAATAGTTTTATCTTTTCATAGTTATATAAATAGAATCATATGGTATATAACATTTTGAACCTTGCTTTTTTCTCTCTGTGTAATGACTTTGAGATTCATCTAAATTGTATATATCATTAGTTTATTCCCTCTTATTGCTGAGAAGTATTTAATATATGAAAGCAAAGGAACAGTTCTTGAAGGAAATGAAAAGCATTTAGTGCTATAAATTTATCTCTAAGCACTACTCTAGCTGTCCCACAAATCTTGACATTTTGTTTTCATTTTCATTTAGCTTAAAATATTCTCTAATTTCCCTTAAGCATTTCTTGTTGACAAATGGATTAATAAAAATATGTTAATTTCCATGTATTTTGAGATTTTCCTGTCATCTTTATTAATGTATGTTTAGTCCCATTTTTGTCAGAGGACACACTTTATATTACTTCAATTTATTTAAATATGTTAATGTTTATTTTATAAACCAGGATATCATGTATCTTGGTTATTGTCCCATGTGTACTTTATTTATTTATTTTTGTGACAGGGTCTCACTCTGTCAGCCCAGCTAGAGTGCAATGACATCAACATAGCTCACTGCAATCTCAAACTCCTAGCTTCAAGTGATCCTCCTCCCTCAGCCACCAGAGTAGCTGGGATACAAACATGTGTCACCACACCCAGCTAATTTTTCTATTTTTTATAGAGATGGGGTCTCACTCTTAGGCCGGTCTTGAACTCCTGACCTCAAGCAATCCTCCTGCGTCAGCCTCCCAAAGTACTAGGATTTTAGGTATGAGCCACCCCTGGCCCCCATGTGTACTTTAAAAGAATATGTATTTGGCACTTTGTTGTAAAAATCTTTATAAAAGTCAATTGGATCTTGTTGCTTGAGGTGTTATTTAGCTCTTTTATATCCTTGCTAATTTTTCTGTCTGTTAATTCTATCACTAAAAGGGGAGTGTTGAAGACTTCGACTGCAAATATGAATTTATTTATTTCTCCTTTTAGTTCTGACAGTTTTTCCTTTATGTATTTTGAAGCTATGCTGTTTGGTGCATAAACATGAAAAATTGCTATGTTTTCTTGGTGGACTTACCCTTTTTGTCATTACAAAATATCCCTCTTTAACTTAACCCTGTTAATTTTATTTGTTCTTAAGTTTACTTTGTCTGATATTAATATAGTCACTCCAGCTTTGTTATGACTGTGGTTTATATAGTATATCTTTTGTGATCCTTTTATTTTAACCTACCTATTTCATTACACTTGAAGAGAATTCCTAGGTTCTTATTTGAATACCAGTTTACCTGAACAGGCATACCTTAGTGATATTAGAGGTTTGGTTTCAGACCACCGCAGTAAAGTGAATATCACAATAAAGTGAGTCACACAAATTTTTTGGTTTCCAACTGCATATAAAGGTTATATTTAGACTGTACTGTAGTTGATGTAATGTACAATAGCATTATATCTGAAAAACAAGATATATACCTAATTAAAAAACACTTTATTGCTAAAAAATGCTAATGATCATCTGAGCCTTCAGGAAGTCATAATCATTTTACTGGTGGAAGGTCCTGCCTCATGTTGATGGCTGTTGACTTATCACGGTGGTGGTTGCTGAAGGTTGGGGTGGCTGTGGAATTTTTACAAATGAGACACTGAAGTTTGCCACATTGATTGACTTTTCCTTTTATGAAAGATTTTTCTGTAGACTATAATGCTATTTGATAGCGTTTTACCTATAGTAGAACTTCTTTCAAAATTACAGTGAATCCTCTCAAACCTACCACTGCTTTACAACTAAGTTTGTGTAATATTCTAAATCCTTTGTTTTTGTTTCAACAGTATTCACAGTGTCTTTACCAGGAGTAAATTTCATCTCAAGAAAGAACTTTCTTTGTTCATCCATAAGACTCAACTCCTCATCTGTTCAAGTTTTATCATGAGATTGAAGCAATTCAGTCATCTCTTCAGGCTCTAGTTCTAACTCTAGTTCTCTTGTTACTTGTACCACATCTGCAGAGACTTCCTCCTCAGAATTCTTGAACCCCTCAAAGTCATCCATAGGGTTGAGTTCAACTTCTTCCAAACTCCTGTTAATGTTGATATTTTGACCTCTACCAATGAATCACAAATGTTTTTAATGGTGTCTAGAATAGTAAATCCTTTCAAG
This sequence comes from Avahi laniger, assembly GCA_963575035.1. Classification (NCBI taxonomy): domain Eukaryota; kingdom Metazoa; phylum Chordata; class Mammalia; order Primates; family Indriidae; genus Avahi; species Avahi laniger. The sequence goes on along the minus strand of CAUYSK010004317.1, from coordinate 11,380 downwards.
AAGATTTTCAATTTCCTTTGACCACATCCATCAAAGGAATCACTATCTATGGAGCTGTAGTTTTTATACAAAAAAATATATTTTGCAAAACTACAAATTGAGTAATGAGACATGAAAGTCAAAATAGCTTCTTGATTCATGTGCTGCAGAAAGGATATTGTGTTAGCAGTCTGAAAGCATCTCCTTGCACATCTCCATCAGAGCTCTTGGGCAACTAGGTGCATTGTCAGTGAGCAGTAATATTTTGAAAGGAATCTTTTTTTCTGGGCAGTAGGTCTTAACAATGGTCTTAAAATATTCAGCACACTATGCTGTAAACAGATGTGCTGTCATCCAGGTATTGTTTATTTATAGAGCACAGGCAGAATAGATTTAACATAACTCCTATAGGTCCTAAGATTTTCAGAATGGTAAATGATTATTGGCTTCAACTGAAAGTCACGAGTGGCATTAGTCCCTAACAAGAGAGTCAGCCTGTCCTTTGAAGCTTTAAACCAGGCATTGACTATTCCTCTGTAGCTATGAAAATCCTATATGGCATCTTCTTCCAATATAAGGCTGTTTTTTTTACATTAAAAATTTGTTGTTTAGTGTAGCCATCTTCATCATTTATCTTAGCTAGATTTTCTGGATAACTTCTTGCAGTTTCTACATCAACACTTGCTGCTTCACCTTGCACTTTTACATTACAGACATGGCTTCTTTTTTTAAACTTCATGAACCAACCTCTGCTCACTTTCAACTTTCCTTCTGCAACTTTTTTACCTCTCATCCTTCATAGAATTGAGGAGAGTTAGGGCCTTGCTCTAGATTAGGCTGTGCCTGAAAGGAATGTTATGGCTGATTTGGTCTTCTATCCTGACTGCTCAAACTTTCTCCATATTAACAATAAGGCTGTTTTTCCATATTATCATTTCTATATTCACTGAAGTAGCACTTTTTATCTTCTCAGAGAACTTTTCCCTTGCATTCACAACTTGGCTAACTGTTTGGCACAAGAGGCTTAGATTTCAGCCCATCTTGACTTTTGACATGCCTTCTAAGTTTAATCATTTCTAGTTTTTGATTTCAAGTGAGAGATATGTGACTTTTCCTTTCACTTGAACATTTGGAGGCCATCATGTGAGTATTAATTGCCCTAATTTCAGTATTGTTGTGTCACAGGGAATAGGGAGGCTCTAGGAGAGGGAGATAGATGGGTTAAAGGCCATAGTCAGAACACACATTGTGTTTATCACTTAAGTATATGGGTGCAGTCTGTGATACCCCAAAACAATCACAACAGTAACATAAAAGATCACTGATTAAAGATCACTATAACAGATATAATAATAATGAGAAAGCTTGAAATATGGTGAGAATTATCAAAATGTGACACAGAGACATGAGTAAGCACATGCTGTTAGAATATGGCACTGATTGACTTGCTCAACACAAGTTTGCCACGAACCTTCAAATTGTAAAAAGCACAATATCTGCAAAGTGTGATAAAGCAAAGCACAATTAAACAAGATATTCCTATATTCACAAAGGTAAGGGCAAGAGGAGAAGCTGACACAATGTTTTGTGGATGTGGAAGCAACACAAGAAATACAAAAATGGTCCCTACAACTAATTCTACCTGCAAATAGCTAAGTTTCCCTGCAATTAGGTCTTGCACTTTTAAAATTAGATGTAATTAACCAAACATAGCTGTAATTAGTTGTGCACACTATCTTTAGACCCTCATCTAACTCTAGGTACAGAAATAATTTCCCTAGAAAAATTCAAGTACAATAAAGGTTATATCATTGAAGAGGATTTCTGCCTTGTTCTTATGGCATATATATATATATATTATTTATACTAATAGTCTAATAATATAGGCACTAAAATGTGAAAAAAAGAATTTTAAATTATTTTCTCCAGTTTTTTTTAAATAGGATTAAAATTTGCAAAAATTGTGGATTGTTTTCTCTATGTAAAATTCTTCATAGCTACTTAATCTTGTATCCTTTTCATTTTTATTTTTTCACAAACATTCACCTTGGAAATATATTTGAAAAATGTTTTATATTTAAATATTCTCAGCACTTTAATGTTCAATAATATGTGTATATTTATATATTTTTAACTCTCTTAACTTCCTTCTGCTTTTACAGACCTTCTAATTTTCCTTTCTAACAAATATATTTTTAAAAACCATGTGTGTATTGCTTACACAAGTATTTGCATTCCTACTTAATCATATTGGCCTGTTTTGTTTTTCAGCCATCTTTAGATTTAATTAAGTTATGTTTTATTGAAATCTTCATGCTATTTAAATATTGCAGATTCTTCACATAAGATTACAGAAATCTTTTGTAATATGTTCAAAAGTCTGAAGGACAGTCTAATATCCCCTCAAAGTCATCTTCCCTAAAATCATAGGATGTTGCATTGGTTCTTTTATGCTCATACAACTCATCATATGAGATAATGCAATTTTCAACTGCTTCCTTCTCTCCACAAAGAACTTGGAATAGTTTCCATCTCACATAATTTAAGAGAGAAGTTCAGTTTGGTTTTCAAAATATGCTTTTATATCACTGATATCACATCCAATATCTGAGTAATATCTAAGTGATTAAAACTGCTGTGATTTAATTTCTAACCAATTCAGCCTTCTCTTATCAGTAAAAATATTTCCTGATCTATTTTCTCTTATTACTTTATAGCTCTCTAATAAACTGGAAAGCATTGCTACCATTATCATCCATGTTTTTATGTGTCAGCTAATATATTTGTATTATTTTTACTCTTTGCAGACTCAGTATTCTCTTTTGCCACTTTCATCACTGCTCTTTCTCTATTATTTCCCCATTCTTTAGATTTTTACATTGTACTGAATGAGGAAAAATATAAGGCCTTTCTGCTAAAGACTGGAATGAGAAAAGGATGCCCACTTTAATCATTATTATTAAACATAATACTGGAAGTCCTGGCCAGAGTAATTAGAACAAGAGAAAGAAATAAAAGACATCCATATCAGAAAGGAAGAAGTCAAATCAGCCTTATTTGCACCTGACATGATCTTAATAAATAGAAAAACCTAAGAACTCCGCCACAAAAGCTGATAGAACTGATGAACAAATTCAGTAATGTTGCAGGATACAAATTCAATATAGAAAAATTAGTAGCCTTTATATACACCAACAGCAAACAATCTAAAAAAGAAATCAAGAATGCAATCCCATTTAAAATAGCCACAAAAATATTAAATGCCTGGGAATCAATTTAACCAAAAAAGTGAAAGATCTATACAAGTAAAACTATAAAAATCTGATGAAAGAAATAGAAAAGGACAGAAAAAAATGGAAAAATATTTGATGCTCATGAATTGGAAGGATTAATATAGTTAAAATGACAATACCTCTCAAAGCAATTTTCAGATTCAATACAATTCCTATGAAAATACCAATAAAAAATAGAAATAGAAAAATTGAAAAAAAAAGTCCTAAAATGTATATATCAAAAGGCTCCAAATAGCCAAAGGAATCCTGAGGAAAAAGAATGAAGCTGGAGACATCACATTAACTGACTTCAAAATTTATAACAAAGCTGTAGTAACAAAAACAGCATGGTACTGGCAAAAAAACAGACACATGGATCAATGGAAAAAGTAGAGAACCCAGATATAAATCCACACATTTACAAACAACTCTTCTTAATGAAGGCACCAAGCACTTAAAATGGCAAAAGGACAGTCTTTTCAATAATTGGTGCTGGGAAAACTGGAAACTATATGCAGAAGAATAAAATTAGACCTCTACCTCTCACCATATACAAAAATCAAATAAAAATGGATTAAAGACTTGAATCTAATAACTGAAAATATAAAACTACTAGAAGAAAACATTGGGGAAATGCTCTAGGACATTTTTCTGGACAAAGATTTCTTGTGTAAGACCTCAAAAGCACAGGTAACCAAAGCAAAAATGGACAATTGCGATTACATAAAGCTAAAAAGTTTCTGTACAGCAAAGGAAATATCAACAAAGCGGAGAGACAACCCAAAGAATGGGAGAAAATATTTGCAAACTATCGATGTGAGAAGGAGTTAATAAGCAGAATATAAGGAGCTCAAAGAACTCAATTGCAAAACAATGAAAAATCATATTTAAAAATGGGCAAGAGATATGAACAGACATTTCTCAAAAAAGGATATACATATGACATATGAAAAAATGCTCAACATCACTAATCATCAGAGAAATGAAAATCAAAACTAAAATGAGATATCATCTCACCCCAGTTAAAATGGCAGATATGAAAAAGAGGCAGAATATGGCTGACCAGCGACATCAGCTACCAGGTCATCTCAAAAAGAAGGAAGTTTTAGATGAAGGAAAAAACCTAGATCAGGTGTCATTCTGTGAGAAATGGTCCAGAACTTACCAGAGATTCCACAGGAAGAAGGTGCCGAGTAGAACAACAAGGAGCAAGTTATTGGCAGAGATCAACCCCTGAGAGGCTTGGAGCTCAATATTCAGAGTAGGTGGGGATTTTGCCTCTCCTTCCCTCACACCTCTGGAAGTCAGCAATCTCCCAAACTGCTGGAGAGCCTTTCCACCTTGATGAGCCCACAAGCTGCTGCTGCCAGTGAACTGGCAGCTTCTTGAGGACAAAGCACCAGGCTGCCAGACCCCTTGGGGTTGCTTCCCATCACCACAGACCTAAGCTGAGATGGCAGGTACCAATTTGCTTCTCCACCCATTGTATGCTTTTTTCCTCCCCCAGAGAGCTTCAGCCCCTCAGTTTTCATCTCGCTTGTTCCCACACAAATATTTCCCAACTCTGGCCCAGACTGTGGGAGCCACAGGGGCTGGTAGGTCCTAGGAGATCTGTGTGACCCCAGATCTTTGTCTTTCGAGGTGGCTGCCTTCCAGGGAGAGGGACAGAGACAACCAGATTACATGCTCTCCTCCATTCAGACTCTTTTCCTCTCCCACCTCTCCCCTGCCCATTGTTGCCAAGAGGGACAATTAAGCCAAGACTCTCAGAAGTGGCTGCTTCCCCTCTGTTGGCATGCCTACTGCACCAAGGCTTCCATATAAATTGGGGATCACACTTTTCCTCTTAAATACCTGAAGCAAACCAAGGAGTGCTTGGATTGTGAGCTCCCTGCCTGCCAGTTCTCCCTAGTGCTGCTCACAGGGCTCCTCCCGCAGAGCAGGACTTACCCTAAAGCAGAGGGACATCAGACATCAAACCTGCTTTAGTATTCTACAGGCAACTAGGGACCAGCACACTTCTCCCTGGCATGGCCAGGTGTTGAATTTGGGGGACCTGGGGACAGGCTCATAGGACAGACTCCATGCCCAGGGCTCAATCATGTTGTTCAGGGGCATGAAGGGAAGATTTGTGAACTAATCTCAGGAGGCAAGGGAGCCCATGCGGGCAGAATTGAGAGGAGAGTGTAGTGTGGATCCAAGCCACAGCACACCTGCAGAGAACCCCTCTCCCCTCAGGAAAGCCACACCCTTGGCCCAGGGCAGGATCCTGGACAGAGAAGCTCCCAGTTCACAGTGCCATTGCTGGTGAGTTCAGATAGTTCCAGCTCCTGCCTGGGGCCAGATGCCGGAAGGAGACCTCGGGGCAGAAGAGGGGGGAGAAAAATGAAATCCACTCCTGACAGCCAGACTGTGAATCTCAGATCGCCCCTCCCCCAAGAGCAGACTTTCTGCCTTGGTAGGGCTGCTTCAGTCCCTCTCTGGTGGTTTTTCCCAGTGGTCGGGTAGTGGACTCTTGATCCCTGCTGGGACAGATCTCTTGCTGGCCTTCGTGGAGCCTGAAGGCTCACCTGACCCAACACCACCCATTTTCCTACCTCCACCTTCCTCTGCTGTCGTGGAGAACAAGGAGTCCCTTGGGAGCTTCAGGGCTCTGTCCACTGCCTGGGGCATTAAAGTGCTTCTCCTAAGGGGCTAGAAATGGCCACAGGTCCCCAAAATGACACTGCAGTTGGCTCTTTCTGACAAGTACCACTTACTGGAAGGGAGGACAACTTGTACAGCCCTCGATAGCTTTTACTGAATTATATAAGGCATGGCTGATTCTTACCTACAGCATCATATACTGTCTCAGAGATTAAACTGGGTGTCCCAATATAATTCAAACTGTTAAGACCACAGCACTGGGGCAAAAGAAGGGATTTCAAAGACCTCCGTTAGCCCTCATCAACAAGATAGGAAATCTGTCCACACATATAGCACACCACTGCTACATCTTACAAATAACTAGCAACTGAGACAACCACCCTACTAAGGATATATATAACTGAGGCCTCCATCCAGAACCTTGACCCCCATCAAAGCACCCAAAAGCAAAGCCAAAGTTTCTTACCCAACATATGCTGCAGACACACCCTAAAGAGTAGGAGGTGGGGGAGAAAGCCCCATCAAAACAAAAGAAAATCCCAAAACAAGAAGTAATAGCTATTCCAGATGAGAAGTAATTAGCAAAAGAACTCTGGAAGTATTAAATTTCAGAGTAAGAGGACACCCCCAAAGAGCCACACCAGCTCTCTAGCAATGGATCCCAAACAAAGTGAAAACATTAAAATGACACGTAAGTAATTCCAAATATGGATTGTAAGGAAGCTCAATTGAATCCAAGAGAAAATGGAAAACCAACTCATACAAATCAAAAAAAAAATTTCAGGAAATGAATGAAAAATTTACTAAAGAGAGACATCTTAAAAGAACAAATAGAACTTCTAGAAATAAAAATTTGCTTAAGGAAATTCAAAACACTGAAAAGCTTTAAGAATAGACTAGACAAGTCAGAAGAAAATTTCAGAGCTTGAGAACAACTCTTTCAAATTAGTCTAGTCAATCAAAAGTGAAGAACAAAGAATCAAAATGAATGAACAAAGCCTCCAAGTAATATGGGATCATGTAAAACAGCCAAACAAGAATCATAGGCATCTCTAAGAGTGAAGAAAAAAAGCACAAGGTCTTGAAATCATATGTGAGGGAATAATTGAGGAAAACTTTCCTGGTCTTGCAGAAGATTTAGACATCTGGATACAAGAAGCTCAATGAACACCTGGGAGATTCATTGCAGAGAGGGAATCACCAAGATAGGCATTCATCAGACTGGCAGACAACATGAAGGAGGAACTTCTGTGAGGTGAAAACATCAAGTAATTTACAAAGGAAAACTGATCAGGCTAACTGGAGACTTCCCAATGAAGACCTTATAAGCCAGAAGGGATTGGGGCCCCATTTTCAGTCATCTTAAACAAAACAACTGCCAGCCTAGAATTCTGTATCCTGTAAAACTGAGTTTTATATATGAAGGAGAAATAGACTTTTCCAGAGAAGCAAACACTGAGGAAATTTGACATGGCTAGACCCGCCCTGAAGAAAATACTCAGAATTATATTATACATGGATCAGCACAATAGACACACACCAATATAAAACCATCCAAAAGCTAAAGCTCACAGCTCATATAAAACAATAGCACAAGAGCAAAACAAAGGAATAAGGCACAATCCAACATGAGAAACAGAACAGCATCCCACATGTCAACTATATCAAAGTTAATGGTCTGAATGCACCACTCAAGAGAAATAGGCTGGCTGAATAGATGAAGAAATACAACCCAAGTATCTTCTGTCTCCAGGAAACACATCTAACCCCAAGGACACACACAGACTCAAAGTGAAGGGATGGAAAAAAATATTCTATGCAAATTGAAACCAAAAGAGAGCAGGTATAGCCATTCTCATATCAGATAAAATTGACATTAAATCAACAATGGTAAAGAAAGACAAAAATGCTTATTACATAATGGAAAAGGGAGCAATTCCACGAGAAAACATAACAATCCTAAATACATATACACATCTAACGCAGGAGCTCCCAGGTACGTAAAGCAAATTCTATTAGATTTGAACAAAGAAATAAAGAGCAGCATCATAATTGCCAGAAACTTCAATAACCCACTGACACAGCTGGACAGAGCCTGAAAGCAGGAAAAAAATGAAGAAACACTGGACTTAAATGGGACTCTAGAATGAATATACCTAACATACATTTACAGATCATTCTGCCCCCAAACTACTGAATATACATTCTTCTCATCAACACATGGAACATTCTCCAAGATTTATCATATCTTAGACAACAAAACATGTCTCAAAAACTTCAAAAAAATCAAAATTATACCATGTATCTTCTCAGACCACAGTGGAAAAAATTAGAAATCAACTATAAGACAAACACTAAAATCTACACAAAGTCATGAAAATTAAACAACCTGCTGTTGAACAATTATTAAGTCAATAGTGAAATTAAGATGGAAATCAAAAGATTCCCTGAACTGAATGACACAAGGACACAAGCTATCAAAATGTATGGAATTCATCAAAGGCAGTCTATGAGAAAATTCATAGCCTTAAATGCTTACATTAAAAAGACAGAAAGATCACAAATTTACAGCCTAATGACACATATCAAGGAACTAGAAAAGGAAGAGGAAACCACATCAAAAGCCAACAGAAGAACAGAAGACAAGAAATCACAAAGGTCAGATCAGAAGTAAATGAAATAGAAAACGAATACTAAGGATCAAGAAAACAAGAAGTTGATTCTTTGAAAGATAAACAAAATTGATAGACCACTTGCTAGATTAACCAGGAATAAAAAAGAAAGAACACAAATCAGCTCAATCAGAAATGAAAAAGGAGATATCACAACTGATACCAAAGAAATACAAAATATCATCTGTAAATATTATGGAAATGTCTTTGCAGATAAACTAGAAAACATAGAGAAAATGAACAAATTCCTGAAAACACACAAGCTCCCAAGACTCAATCAGGAGCTAATACAACTCCTGAATAGACCAATAATGAGCTGTGAGATTGAAGCAATAATAAAAATCTTCTAATCAAAAAAAGCCCCAGACCAGATGGATTCACACCTGAATTGTACCAGACCTATACAGACGAGCCAGTATCAATCCTTCAGAAATTATTCCATAACATTGGGAAGGAGGAAATCCTCCCCAACTCACTCTATGAAGCTAGTATTACCTTGATACCAAAGCCAGGAAAGAACACAACAAAAAATGAAAACTACAGGCTAATATCCCTTACCAATATAGATGGAAAAGTCCTCAACAAAATATTAGCAAACTGAATTCAACAGCATATCCAGCACATCAAAAAAAATAAACCACCATGTTCAAGTGGGCTTCACCCCAGGGATGCAAGGATGATTCAAAATAAGTAAATCAATAAATGTGATTCACCACATAAACGGAAACAAAAACAAAGACCATCTGATCATTCCAATAGATGCAGAAAAAGTATTTGACAAACCTCAGCACCCTTTTATGATAAAAACCCTCAACAAACTAGGCATAGAAAGAATACATCTCAAAATTATAAAAGCTGCATATGACAAACCCACAGTGATCATCATACTGAATGGGGAAAAGTTGAAAGAATTTCCCCTAAGAACTGGAAAAAGACAAATCTGCCCACTGTCATCACTTCTATTCAACATAATACTGGAAGTCTTAGCCAGAGCAATCAGACAATAGAAAGAAGAAAAGGATATCCAGATTGGGAAAGAGGAAGTCAAACTGTCACTTTTTGCAGGTGATATGATCAATTATTCAATTCTTAATTCTATAATGTGGCCATAGATTTTCTTAGAGTGTTTATATAAAAAAACATATTGCTTGCAAATAACAATTTTCATTCTTCCTTTTTAACCTTTATATGTATTTATTTTCTATACTACAATGTTAAATAGAAGTAATGAGAGAAGCATCTAATCTTATTAAGAACTAGAATAAGACAAGGGTGCCCACTGTCACCACTACTGTTCATGATAAAATCCCTCAACTCCTAGCCAGAGCAATCAGATAGGAGAAAGAAACAAAGGTTATCCAAATAGGAAAAGAGGAGGTCAAACTATCACTTTTTGCTAAAGATATGATCTTGTGTCTAGAAAATCTACAAGAGACTCCTTGAATTGATAAATTAATTCAGCAAAGTCTCAGGTTACAAAATAAATGTACACAAATCAGTAGCATTTCTACATAACAATAACACTCAAGTTGAGAGTCGAATCAAAGACTTAATACCATTCACAATAGCTATAAAGAAAATAAAATACTTAGGAATATAATTAAATAAGCAGGTGACAGATCTCTACAAGGAGTAGTATGAAACACTAAGGAAAGAAATCTCAGAGGGCACACACAAATGGAAAAACATATAATGCTCATGGATAGACCGAATCAACGTTATTAAAATGTCCATACTGCTCAAAGAGATTTGCAGATTCAATGCAATCCCCATCATAAGACCAATGTCATATTTCACAGATCTAGAAATAATAATTCTATGCTTTACTTGGAACCATAAAAGAGCCCAAATAGCTAAAGCAATCTTAAGCAAAAAGAACAAATCTAGAGGCTTCATATTATCAAACTTAAAACTGTGCTACAAAGCTATGGTAACCAAAACAGCATGGTATTGGTCCAAAAATAGAGAAAGAGACCAATGGCACAGAACACAGAACCTAGATGTCCAACCGCCCACCTACAACCAACTGATCTTTGACAAAACAGACAACATACACTGGGGAAAGGAAGCCCTATTCAATAAATGGTGCTGGGAAAATTGGATAGTCACACACAGAAGAATAAAACAGGACCGCACACAAAAATTAATTCAAGACAGATAAAAGACTTCAATCCAATGCACAAAACCACAAGAATTCTAGAAGAAAATATATAAAAAAAACTCTTCTAAATATCAGCCTAGGCAAAGAATTTATGACTAAGACCCCAAAGGCAATTACAGCAACAATAAAAATAGATAGATAGGACTTGATTGAATTAAAAAGGTTCTGCATGGCAAAGGAAATAATCAACAGAGCAAATAGACAACCTACAAAATGAGAAAAAATATTCCCAAACTATATATCCGATAAAGAGCTAATATCTAGAATCTACAAAGAACTCAAACTAATCGGCAAGAAAAAAATCAAACAACCACATGGAAAAGTAATCAGAAGACATGGACAGAAGCTTTTCAAAAGAAGATAGACATGCTCAACAAATATATGAAAAAAATGCTCAAAGTCACTAATCATCAGGGAAATGCAAATTAAAATGACAATGAAATATCACCTTACTCCTGTTAAAATGGCTTTTATTAAAAAGTTCAGGCCAGGCACGGTGGCTCACGCCTGTAATCCTAGCATTCTGGGAGGCCGAGGCGGGCGGATTGTTTGAGCTCAGGAGTTTGAAACCAGCCTGAGCAAGAGCGAGACCCCGTCTCTACTAAAAATACAAAGAAATTAATCGGACAACTAAAAATATATAGAAAAAA